>VZTX01007336.1:19589-224842 GCA_013400915.1 Pardalotus punctatus | reverse complement strand
AGTCCCTCCCAGAGCTCCCAGTCCATCTCAATTTGTCTCAGTTCACCCCAGAGCTCTCAGTTCATGCAGGCAGTGGAAAGCTACCTTCTCCTTCTGTTCCCATGACCAGAGGCAGGACTTGAGGAAATGGGGTGAAGCTGAGTCAGGGAGGGTTAGGGTGGGTATCAGGAAAAGGTTCTTCCCCCAGAGGGTGCTGGGCACTGAACAGGCTGCCCAGGGAATGGGCACAGCCCGAGGCTGCCAGAGCTCCAGGAGTGTCTGGACACCGCTCTCAGGGATGCACAGGGTGGGATTGTTGGGGTGTCTGTGCAGGGCCAGGAGCTGGACTGGATGATCCTCTCTCTGGATCAGCCCAAAAAGTGTGAGTATTCATTGACATAACAAGATGAAATGGATCATCTCAAGAACAATCCCAGTGACAGATATGTTACGCTGGGGAATATTCCCCAAGATGAACTCTGTTGCAGGGGAATATTTCTATGCAGACAGAAAGCCTTGCAATAGAAATTATTTGGTTTTGTGCCAAAGGCAAACTAAAAGATTTAGTTTAAAGACCTTACTTTCATTTTCTTTGAATACAATGATGGATTTGCAATGCTAGTAGAGGAAAAATCATGTTTTGTTCTGTGTGCAGTGATGTGTTCATGTTTAATGCTTAATGGGGTGTTAAATGTGTTCCTTGAAGTGATACAATTGTTTTCCTATTAAAATATAAAAAATGAAATTTAAAAAAAAATTTTTTTGAAAAAGAAAGAAAGATAAAATTAAACCCCTTCTATATTTTTTCTGGATGGGTTATTTCCTTACGAGTTACTTAATTTGGCAGAGTTCCGCCTCTGCATCCTCAGGTGGGTGGGCCTCTGAGCTGTGGAAACCTGGAAGTACCCTGCACTTGGACAGCACCAGGCAGCTTTTGAAAACAGTTCTACACTTCTCTGTGAATTAAACCACAGCCACTTTGCTCAGATCATAAGTATTTCAGTTATTTATTGATATTTTTCCCTCAAGGAAACACCTTCTCAAAGCAGGTGTTTCTAACCATTAGCAATGCCAGCTCAACCTGCACTTGGGGAGTACAGCAAGAGATTTTCTCTCTTCTCCATGCTGCCTTGCAGCTCCAGTGCCGAAATTCAGGCTCTTCAGTGTGGTTGCACCTGGGCAACCCCAGTGATTTCACTGGATTTCACAGAGCTGTAATAATTGACTGGAACTTAGTAAAAGATGCTCAGAGAAGAACAGAAACCAGGAGCCCTCTCTAAGGTCTTACACTGCTACCAACAAAAAAAAAAAAAGCTCCAAAATTATATTTCCAATCACAAAATCCAGAAGTTCATCTCTAAATATGCCTGGGAAGACTCAAACAAGTAATTGTCATTTTTAAAACTGCACATTTCTTAGCAAATTTTGACTTTGATTTCTACTTCAATACAAAAGCTTTAATTTGTGTAGAAACTGTGCTGTCCAAATGAGCATCTAGAAATACGAACTGTGGTATCAAATACAGCTCTTCTGCATGTGTGTGACAGCCAAACATTGCCTGCACATGCAGGCTCAAGCCAAGGCATCAAATGAGCTACTTCTGAAATAAGGGGTCCCTACAATTTTACTTTGGCCTTGAAATAAGACAAGGAGAAAAGGATTCCTTGTAGCTATTTGGAAATTATGAGCCAGAAAAAGCCTGTGAGATGGGCAGCTTTGAAAAACAGTCAATTCCAGGGTGATGGCACAAAAAAAGGCATAATCGAGGAGCATCAGCATTTCTGGGATCTTTCAGTGGCCACAGTGGTCATTACAATTAAGGAACTTTGGCCAAGTTCATGGGATTCTTTCAGCCTGTTTTTGGGGCTTGTATCAAAATTTTTGAGGGCTTTTGTTAGCCCTCAGACTTCTGTGAGGAAAGAAAAAACTACTGCCATGCTGGGCATCTGCAATGCCTATGTCTATCCCTGTCTGAATCTAGAAGTCCTCCCTACACGCTCCTACGGAAGCTGAAAGAAAGAGCTTTTGGTTTAAAACCCATTAAAAGAGAGATCTTCATTTTCTATTCTTCTCACTCAAGCAGCAGTGGCATTTTAACAGTAAATGTGGTTATGTTTTGTGAACAATGTTCTCTTTCAGGACTACACATGGAAAACAAACTGCCAAGAATCATTTGGAGACAGATGAAGGACTGCAAAACCTTTAATTAAAGATTGTTGCTGTCTTTGAAACATGCAGAATAGCACAGACACACCAATAGCTTTCAGTGGAGCTTAGTGGACACATTCTAAATAATTGTGGAAGCAATGCAGAACAGAGAGCTGTGGGAAGTGTGTGCAAGGCTCAGTACTGGGATCATAGAAATTAATGGATTTTAAGGCTAAGCAACGTTATTTTTAATCACCCTGTCTTCGTCTCCTTTGTAACCACACAACTTCCTTGACGTGATTTTTGCTTTAAGGATAATAAATGTGATTTACCTTTTTTTTTTTTTTTAATAGAAAAACCTCTAATCACAGCTTGAGCATTTCTGTGATGAACAGTCAGTTACAAGCCTTATTAGGTCATTCCAATTGCTAATTACCTTAGCTGTTGAAAATGTGTGGCTGATTTCCAAGCTGAGTTTGACTACCTGCATCCTCCAGGATGGAGTTGGAACTGGGTGGCCTTTAAGGTCCCTTCTGACCCAGGCTATTCCATGATTCTATGACAAATGCACAGTTTTTGACACATATATATGCACACACATATGTATGTATGTACATGTACGTCACATGTGTGCAATGAGTACCTTGATAAAAACTAGCAACTTGCAGTAGATTTGTGGAAATATTTCAAGCTTTTTCCTTCACACAGTAATAATGGCAAAGGCTGGAAGTCTGCTCTTAGTGTAATTTAACTTCATAAAGCCAGACTTGGTTAAATTAATACATTGTCATTTACTCAGGAAAAGAAATGGTTCCTTTGCTGCAGTTAAAGCTTCTTTTGCCATTGATGCTCAATGCATTGTGGCATATTGCAATCTTTATTGTGTAAGTGGCATTAAGGTGCTTAGACTTTATATCACTGTTTAATATCAAGTGCTTGATATTTACATATGGTTCAAGTGAAAACTGGCAGCACTTAGTCTTTTACAATGACAGTTTAACATATGGCTTTACAAGTATGAATTATTTATGTCAACTTGAAGCCATTCAGAATATTACCAGGAAAACACTATCATTTGCACAAACAATAGGGTTACATCTGTAGTCATAAATATTCATTGTTTGTCAATGCTCTTTGCAGATGATTAATAAATCATGATGAGGCTGATCCTGAGAAGGCAAAGGGCCAGATGTACAAATACATCTGGTGGGATTTCTAAAGCCCCTGACTGACAGCGGTAGCTGGGCCTGCCATAGTAGAGAAGGTGGTACTGGAATACCACAAATTCAGTTCAGGGCAAGAAGGGATACCCTGTCACCTACTCAGCTGCTGTTTTTCAGTGTAACTCCTGAACAGTCTCGAAGAATGTAATGAAATGACACATGTGGCCTTAAAATACACTTAAATATATATATTCAAGTATAAGGAAGGCAGATTCTAAGCCAGACATGTGCCTACTTTACTTTGCATGATTAAATCAATTTAATAGGCTTGGATATTGACTGGACACGGAACTATCAGGGAGAACAAAGTGAGTTTCAAGGAGTGGCTTTAAGGGGAAAAAAAAAATATTATCAGCAATAGTCACTACTTTTCACTATCCTGAAGTTAACTGAATTTCCAACCACCACTTTGTACCCTGAAATCCAGAGCACCACTACTGTAATAGTCAATCTGGTTTCACGCTTTCTCACATAAACTGTGACCATCTGATGGAGAAGTTAATGGAATAATAAACACAACCCATTTTAAAACAATTTATGAAACATAACTTTCAAAAAAAAATTACCTTTTACTAGTTCCCATAATTCAGCACCATTTAAATTACTGTCAGTGATTTCATTTAAGAGTTTCTCGCTGTAAATTAGTATAAGCCTAGGACTAATATCTTTGTGTAAGTCCATTGGTTACACAATCAGTTGCCAGCTACTTACAGTATCTCTTCTTACAATATAAAAAGGTCCAAAATTATGTTATCTTTTGTAACTTCAAGTCAATTTGTCTCAGGTAGATAACAGTTCACCTGAATTTTATCTTTAAAATCACCGGTTTAATCTCATTATACACTTTAATATAAGCAATTTAGGCCCAGTGAAACTAAGGCAGCTGGCAAATTTGCAATTTGCAAAGCACAAATTACAATTCTCTGAATTGTAATCTCTGAAGCTTTTGATTTCAGTTCTGGAAGAGATGCATTTAGTGTTAGACTCTGAGGAAAGATGTCCTTTCTCTGTTCCCTTCGAGCTCGTCTGCCCTAATTTGTGTTGGTGTCCAGGCTGGAAGAACCTAGCCTGAACATCTTGCTCCAATGAAATCATCACAGAATTCCTAGCGAAGCAAAATCTCGCTCTAGGGCATTGGCATTGCACCCTTAAAACATGATTCTCCATTGTCTTACACCATGTGAAGCCACTCATCCCCACACAAAGTGGGAGACAGAGACGTGCGCCACATGATTGGCTTCCTTGGGTTGCAATTTTGGATTTAGCTTACACAAACTGAATGATCACACCAGCACCAGGGGAGAGCACAGTGGAGTAAATTTTAGCAACTTTTTTAAGTTGGTAGTGAAAAGCTTGAGAAGAAGAGAAAGGATTAAAAGGGTGATGTGGCTATGCAAAATTCTTTCCCTGGCTCCAGAGCATTCATTACCAGCTGTAAAGCATTAATTAAGTTTGTATTCTAACATTTGAATTTGCTATAAAATTTGAAATACAATTGCAGAACACAATCTACAGAGGCAAACTTTTGCCAATAACAGAGAGATGACGTGCAGAAAAGAGTTCTGGATAAACAGCAAATGGAAGACTGGAAGGATGGGAAAGGATACAAGAGCACAGGGCCTTCAGCTCTCTCCATTTGGCTCCAAAAAAGACACAATTTGGAGTTACAAGGGTCCTGCCCCTGCATTCTCTGTCACTGGTACTGCCTCTTGCTCTGAACCCATGTCCAGGGAAAATAGTTATTTTGGCTAATCATGGAGAAATTCTATAGAAAGTAAAAGTCCATAAGGAGCACCCTGGTACCTTCACACATACTCAGCCTCTCCCCAAAACCCAACAAGAATGGAGGAGTCTGGAATAGTAATTAAGAGGTGTCAATAAAATACTGGAAGGCAAAGACAGAAATCAGAGATTAATGGAGTTGGGAGAGTAGTAAAATACTTACGTTTTGGTATTATTAGCATTATCTTTAGACTTTTGAGAACTGTGATTTAAGAGAATTACAACCATTAGTGTTTGTGTCAATTTTCATTTTTCCAAAATGTAAATTAAAACATAACTTTCATTTTGTAAATTATATATTTTTTTTTAAATTTTTTTTTCTGACAGTGTAAAATTGGCAGTGACTTCCTCATGAATTACAGAATCACTCAGGTTGGAAAAGACATCTAAGATCTGTGAGTCCAAACTTTGACCATCTTGTCAAATAAACCAGAGCATTGAGTGCCACGTCCAGTCTTTCCTTAAACACCTCCCCTGCCTCTCTGGACAGCCTATTCCAATGTCTAATTGCCCTCTATGGGAAAAAATTCTTCCTGATGTCCAACCTGAACTTCCCCTGGTCTGTAGAAATCTAATTGCAAATCATTTCCGATTTTCAAACAGGGAAATGATAACTACTTATACACTGGACTGAGTTAGATAATATTTATTCCAATTGTGTATGTGCTAAAACTGTGTGGGAGACACACAAAGTTCTCCAGGGGGCCACTTCCTACCAGCATCCCATATTATTTGCTCTTTTTTTTTCTTTCTGAATAAAAAGAAATGTTGGCAATTGGCAATGAAATGCAGATCTATTGAAAGATGCTTTAAAAACCTCAGTTGGATTTAATGTAAAGCAAGTTGGTAAAATGGGAAACAGTGAGCTTCACAGATCATTTTCCTGAAAATGCTTCTCTGTGCTTTTCCTAATATTTATAAAAAAGTGGAGTAGGTCTGTCAACAAAACAAATGTCTGTAATCCAAACCAAAAAAGTGCTGGAAGTAGTGACAATGTGTACGTGAAACTGTGAGGGGGTATCTAGTCAGAGATCACTGTTTATCCTACATTTAATGTAGCAACAACTCTCCATATCAACTGGCCATGTCAATTGGATTTTCAAAGAATATTAAATTAGGAAAGGTGGTAAATAGTGAAGAGAACAGAGATTAAATACAGGCTGTTGAGAAGGCAGAAATAAGAGTGCGAAATGTGACTTTCTGAGTCAACAGATCTGTTGTCCTTGACACAAAAAGGCAAAGCAAGAAGAGCTGATGTGCAGACCTTACAGACAAGCAAATGTGCCTTCCAATTAGCCAAAATCCTGAATCAATGATCAAAGGCAACCTGCCACTTGGTATTGGGGCCAAAACTAGTGCTAATCCTACAAAGTCTTGCCACCAAGACACCTCTAACGAAAGGATTGCTCAGATCCTTCAGAGGTCCATGGTCCAAACACAATCCTGAATACCCAGAGGTTCAGGTTTACTGCTATCAGCCCAACAGTCTGTCCAAATCAACAGCCCACAAAACGTTCTTATCTGGCAATGGCTGAAGGAATAAAGGAAATGTCTGATGTCTCAGACATCAGCTCCTACATCACCCATTGCCTAAAATACATCAATTCTCATATCTGTAGAAATGCCCAACAACCTATAAGATTATAACAGAACTATAATTATCTATTCATGGGAATCATAAAATGGAATCATTCCTTCTGAAACAAAGCAATTTCATTTTTGTCCAAATAAGATTGAACATATTAGCCCCAGATTAAGCATCTGGAACCTTTTAAATAATTCAACTAAATGTACAATGTTATTAAGAAAAGATGTGTGTTTTTTTCTATTGGGACTTAAGTCTAATACTTATTTCCCCACAGATGAGCTTTATCAGGCAGCAGGAGGAGCAGCCAAAAGCAAACAGTTTGCTTATTTGCTCAAGAAATGAGCTATTTGCTCGGTATTTTAAAGGAGGTGAAAACATCGTGATAGTCCTGCCGGGTTTTGTGTGGTTGGTCGGCTGAACCCTGAGATCTGCTTTAAAAAGATCTGGAACTGACACAACCCTGGCAGGTTCAAATGAGATTTGTGAGCTCAGTGCACTCAAACTCCAGATTCCCAAGTCCAAATTTCCAACATTGCACTTTGACGTCTATAGAGGCCCAGCAAGGAATTCCAGCTTCCATTTTCTTTACTACTATCCCATGACGTGGAAGCTGGCATATCTAAGGGAGATGCTCCTCAGAGAAATTACATGAATACCACCCACATCCACCCATTTTTCTTTTCCTTAATTATCCCATTGCCAGTACCCCCAGGGATGCCAGGTGGCTTTTCTTCATGAAAGCAAGCTGTTCAGAGATGCTATTCAGTAAGGATAGCCAGCCTTTGAATGCAGAATGTCCTCTGGGGACAAGGAGTGGGTGGGATGTTTCCCCAGTGACCACAAAAGAAGCTCTGTCACAATTTCTAGCCCTGGGGATTTCTTCTGCTCTAGAAATAACCCAGACATCATAAGGCCCCTTTGTCACAGAGCTTCTGGAGTGCACATTTTTCCATTCTTGCCTTATTCTTCAGCAAGACAGTTACTTCGTGCTGCCTCCCACCAGAAATCTTCTCTGGAGCGAGGAAAAGGAATCTGTCCATAGGTACCTCACAGAAAATCTATGGATGCTTTTGTCTACATCATTCCTTTCTTAGCATTCCTTCTCTAGAGTCCCACAGAGACCTGTTGGAGTGAGTCCAGAGCAGGGACACCAAGGGGATCAGAGGGATGGAGCAGCTCTGCTGGGAGGAAAGGCTGGGAGATTTGGGATTGTTCACCTGGAGAAGAGAAGGCTTTGGGGTGACCTCACTGGGGCCTTGCAGTGCCTGAAGGGAGCCTGCAGGAAAGATGGAGAGAGACTCTTGACAAGGGCCTGGAGTGACAGGACAAGGGGGAATGGCTTCACACTGACAGAGAGGAGGTTTGGATTGGATATTGGGAAGAAATCCTTCCCTGTGAGGGTGGTGAGGCCCTGGCACAGGGTGCCCAGAGCAGCTGTGGCTGCCCCTGGATTCCAGGCAGTGTTCCAGGCCAGGCTGGATGCAGCTCTGAGCAGCCTGGAATAGTGGAAGGTGTCCCTGCATGGGGCTAGAACGATGAGATCTTTAAGGTCTCTTCCAACCCAGATAATCCTGTGATTCTATGATTTCTCCATACACAGTATGTGGTTTCACCTTAAATAATCTCCAGCCCACAACTCATTCATGTCAAACCTTATTTCTTTTGAAGACATTGGCCACAGTTTCTCTTGGCAAAGGATCCTGTCTTTGCTTCTTCTTTTGCCCAGTCTCCCAGTTCTACTCACAGAACCACAGAATCACTGGTCCTACTACAATAAAATGGCATTCTGCTCCTATTTTGGTCTCACTGCTTCTCTTCACATGTTTATATTGTTCACTTGCTCCCTGTTCAAACTTCCATCTTAGACTGGAATGTCTCATTGATAGAGATGGTATTTTGGCATAGAGGTCTGCAAAATATTCTGTTTATTTTCAAAGTATCTGTCAGAGCAACTCTTACTGATAGTAGGAAAACTCTTCCTTTTATGCTTCTGTAACCTGTGAGATCGTAAAGATCAGTATAATGGAGAAAATGGAACACAGAGTCCTTCTCAGTCTAAAAAAAGAGTCAATAGGTCTGTTATGAACAGGTGGCAATGAAAAGTTAGGCTTCATAGGCATTTAAGCAAGATAAGAAGGACAATAAATTATTTTTTTTTCCTCTCAGATGAAAGTTTCATTGCATTTCAGAAAAAGGAAAAAAAAAGAGGGAGATATGTCCCAAATTAGGATGGAAAGCTAAAGTGTTTGTTTTCAAAAATGTTTTTAATTACTGTGAACCAAATATTTTACATCAACACTTACAATATTTTGATTTCTTCTATTTTTAAAACCCCTCTAGCATAAATTCCATTTTGAAAGAACTAATTTAAAAACAACAGTTGGAAACTCCTCACTCTATAAAAGTTTAACTGAGATATTTTATTAAAATCAAAATATGTTTTACTAAAAAAAAATAACTGCAGTAAACAGTATTTTAGTGGAAGGGACTTTCAATGTACAGGGACAACATACTGAGCAAAAAGTCAGGATTTACAAATACAGACATATTTTATCATAAAATATTTTTTAACTTTTATCAGGATAGAAAAGTAATCTCTACACCACCACAATGTATTCCTCGTATTTGTATAGAGAAGCTTAGGAGAAAAACAGCAGAAAGTCTACTTCATGCAATACTAATAAAATACTTAGAATTATGGTTTTATCATAACTACATTAAGAAGAAACACCTTGCAAAATGCTTGTAATTACAGAGAGAGGAAACATACAATGACATAGCCAATCTTAAAGTTCTGTGGACTCAAAATTCTATATTATATTAAAAATAGTACTGCAAAGGCACCACAATGGCTGAAATTCATTATCCTCTTTAACAGAGGCATCATAGAATCACGGAATGGTTTGGGTTGGAAGGGACTTTAAAGGTCATCCAGTCCCACTCCTGCCATGGGCAGGGACACCTTCCACTGTCCCAGGCTGCTCAGAGCCCCATCCAGCCTGGCCTGGAACACTGCCAGGGATGGGCCTGTCATCACAGCTAAATTCCAATCTATAGCCCTGTTTTGAGAGAGCTCCTATGTATAACTTCAGTTGTTTTAACTTTGTAGCTGCTTCATGCACAATTTAATAATTTAGCATTCAATCAGTTAATTCATGTTCTAATTGAGCTCAGAGAGTCCTGAACATTCAGTAGCTCACCTAAATAAAGTTATTTTCAATGACAACCACTGATATGACTCAAAAGGAGTACATTGGGACAAATCCTTTCCCTGCAGGGGTAAACCATGCTATTCCACAAGTGGATATGCAGAAAACTGCGCTGTGTTGCTGTCATATTCCTTCCCATATGTTACAACCCAGAAAAGCAGAAAGACATGGCAACTCCTCTGGCTGGAGCTTTCAGTTTCTTGCATACTTGGGATCAGATCCTGTTCTGCTACTGCCTGTGAGATTTGGATTTCTGTTGGATTCCCCACACACACAGGAGGTTCACCAACATGCAGACGGATAACCACAGAATAACATCACTCATCTGAAAGCAAGGCCTTAATTTTTATTTTTTATGTTTTCCTAGTTAGCAAAATCTGCAGCCTAAAGTAACAATTAACCCTCTGAAAAACCTCTGCTGCAGATCTCCTATGCAGCACAATAATTGATATATTTCCTGACCTTTGGAAAAGAGTGCTGTGAACTATGATGTCATACCTCAGCTGAAGCAAAGCTTTAGGCCATGCTTCATAGTTTGATAACACTTGTATTAATAAAGCAATGTACCCTATGTCTCATGCTTGACATAGGAAAGGTGTAGAGTCAGCAAAATGTTAATTTTAATAGTAATAATAATTTTCACAGTATCAGCTAGCTGCACATCAATCTGCCTAATCGCTGCTTCTTCCACATAGAGCTGTGTGCAAGCTGAGCTCTAGGACACAAACCTTGAGCTGGTTAACACCCAGACAGAAATGTTTTCCCTAGGCAAAAAACACACTGAGTACTCAGGCACAGTCCCCACAGCAGTACCACATCCTGAGGAAAAGTTGAGAAGGGATGGAGAGGGATAAGAGGTGTGTGGCCTCATAAAAATATGAGCATGACAAAGACATTTAAGTCGAATAAAGCACGTGCCAGGCAGCCACCTGGGCAGAGGTCACAGACTCACAGAATCCTTAGGATTGGAGGGGATCTCTGGACATCATCCAACCCAACCTCCTTGCCCAGAAAAGCTGCCTTATCCGTGGAAGTGTCCAAGGCCAGGTTAGATGGAGCTCTGAGCAAGCTAGGATAGTGGAAGGTGTCCCTGCCCATGGCAGGGGGTGGAACTGGCTGATCTTTAAGGTCTGTGCCAACCCAAACCATTCTATGATTCTGTGTTATCTAAAATCAATAATTTAACAAAATAATGTGATGCTTTTTAGCTATTCACACAACTTCAAGAAACATGGTTTTTTTAAAAAGTATTAGATATTCTGAGGTATGTGATAAAACTTCAAGGGTCGTAAAACTGGGAATTTACTGAAGGATTTTGAGATGTTGNAGTCGAATAAAGCACGTGCCAGGCAGCCACCTGGGCAGAGGTCACAGACTCACAGAATCCTTAGGATTGGAGGGGATCTCTGGACATCCTCCAACCCAACCTCCTTGCCCAGAAAAGCTGCCTTATCCATGGAAGTGTCCAAGGCCAGGTTAGATGGAGCTCTGAGCAAGCTGGGATAGTGGAAGGTGTCCCTGCCCATGGCAGGGGGTGGAACTGGCTGATCTTTAAGGTCTGTGCCAACCCAAACCATTCTATGATTCTGTGTTATCTAAAATCAATAATTTAACAAAATAATGTGATGCTTTTTAGCTATTCACACAACTTCAAGAAACATGGTTTTTTTAAAAGTATTAGATATTCTGAGGTATGTGATAAAACTTCAAGGGTCGTAAAACTGGGAATTTACTGAAGGATTTTGAAGATGTTGATTGTTCATGGACAGATTAGAATATGGTTTGGGTGTAGTGTTGCTGCTGACCCAGCAGCCCATTCCACCACACCATCTCTAAGAGTGTGTAGGTCACAGGAATGGTACAGGTGACTTAGTGCTGCCATGCCCAATACACTCCTCTCTTCCTTCAAGGCTTGAAACTGTAAAATCATGTATTCACCTTTACTGACTACTAAATGCAGGTTTAAATATTCAGCCTTAGAATGCAGTATAAACCCAGATTATTTTAAATTTCTGAGGCCCTGACATAGTTTTTTAAGCCTGGAAGGTGCAGTCATTCCCTGAGAAAACATCAATGCTACAAACCCTTGTATTAACACTGCCTAACATTTCCAACTGTAGAATCAGCTAAAGGAGATTTTAGTACAGAAATGGGAAACAAGGCTCATGATATCAGGCATTACTTGGTTTCTTTTAGTGCTCACTACTGTGATCTAAATGCAAGAAGACCTTTACCAACTTGTTCATTAATGTTCATGTACAGAAAAATGTAATTATGCACTTCAAGATAATTCACTGCCAACCTACTCTTCAAATAAAATCTTTTAAAATATAGACATGCAATATTAATAAGAACTATTTCTACCCTTCTTCTGAAAAGCTCCACATTCTCATAAACAGTCCTATAAAGAAAAGCCATTGAGTAAAAAGCTTTCTTAACTAACTTTTAAAGGAAAATCTGGAATCAATACACTTGAAATCAAATGCATATTGATTGTGCCATTTTCCTCTTCAAAAATAAACTGTCTCAGTAAATTACACGAAGCTCTCAAGTCTTGACACAACCCTTATGACTCACAGATCTTATTCCTTCTATATCCTGTTAATTTTACTGCTGTGACTGGCCCCAGTTAGTAAGATTAGTACTGGTGGTAAAACCGTGTACATGCAAAGGCTCATGAGAAACTTCAACTTTTAGCATTCTTTGTTTGTAACCTTCTTTTTGATCAAAATCTTCAAAGGTCCTACCAGCTGTACAATCACCATCTCTAACAGCCATTCTCTAAGTCAGGTGAAATAAAACAACACTCCTTCACTTTGATGGACTTCAGCTACCACGTAATTTCTGTTGAACAATTAAAGCAAAGCCAATGACTTCTAATATAAGGATCATGATGAGTTTGAGATATTGAAAAGTCTTTATAAATATCTAATTTTAATGCTGTGATAAATACAGATGCTATGAGTCTGCTTTCCAGGATAAAGCTTTCCTTAATGCTCTCTCATGCCAGGACCTTGTCTTGCAAGCTTTCCATTTGTAGCTCTCCCTTTGACTTCAGCAAGGGCTCTAGAGAAAGGAATTGCATAATCAGGCCCTTAATCAAATTTATTAAAACCTTGATGATATACAACCCAATTAAGGAATACCTCTCAGTTCCATAAGAGCTTTTACATTCCCTATAAAACACTTTCCTCCTCACCACATAAAACTGAGTGTGTGCATTGCTGTCTGTCAGTATGAAGTACAAGCCCTAGAAATTAAAATGGAGCAATTAAACCTACAAGCTGTGACCGATTTAATCATGAAAAGATAATGCTAATCGGCTGAAGAACTTTTGAGCAACGTTCCATCTTGTTATTAGCCAGGTTGTGAAAACCACGGCAATATTTTGATATTCCAGTTTCCAAAAGCAGGATCTTTCTTATCACATTTGCTGGTACAGTACTTCCCTCAAGTGAGGAGCCCCATCCAACCTGGCCTTGAGCACTTCCAGGGATGGGGCATCCACAACAAATTTTATTCACTTATACAGCTGTGGGTTTTGAACAGTTCAGTCTGCATTTCTTGTGCCCTTATGCTTCCTAAGTTCTGTAAATTGTTCATAATTACTCTTTTTCTCAAAAGGCTCTGATTGTTTTTAATTTCTCATTATACGTTTTTCTGTCCTTAGATTTGAACCCTGCTTCTAACTCTGCATTGGTCAGGCTGGCAATGCTCCAGCTCCCACATAAACCCATTTAGACCATCTCTTACCACATAGTACAAACCTAAGAAAATACACTTTTTTTTAAAATCCAAATGTAATTTTTGAATTATGCTTTAGATGAACACTTTGTTACCCAATCTTAGCCATTCTGGAAGCAACTGTCTGCTTCTTTCTTCTTCAGACTCTTAAAAATCTACTTAAATTTTTGCTTGACTTCATTTTTTCTGATTCAGTTTTTGTCTCTCTGAACCTGCTCTAGATTTTCCTTTCCATGAAGAGAAACTAACCAGCAAAAATTGTCTTAAAATTCTGGGTTATTCCCTGGTTTAGCACTTAAGGGAAAAGGGCCTAACTATATACTGGAATAAATGAAAGTAGGTGGAAATTTTGCTTTTCAATATGGCAGCCTTCTAAACCCTGAAGGACAAAGTGGCAGAGCCCAGCTGTGATATATTTGTTTCCATAACAGAACAAGCCTTGGGGGAGGAATATCCAAGAAACAAATATTTTTTGTTATATTTTGATATATTTAGTTATATAATTGGGAAACAAAAATTTGTCAAGAACAGAACTTATCTGCACTCAAAAGCTTTAGACCCACATCATTTTTAAAATTAAAAGATTACCTATGAAGTTTCCCACACTCTCAGTATTATATTTCTTTAAGGAAGATATTCCCAACTCTGTAAAACTTTAAAAAAAATTGTGAAAAGAAGTGGATGATGGAAAACCATGGCATGAAGGACAGCAAAGAAGGGGGCATGAAGCACTGAAGGCACTGTAGTTGCATTACCAAATTAGCCACTTGAAAATCAGATTTTTTGCTTTTTCTTTGAAAGGAAAATTCTTATACACACTTTTCTTCCAGTCAGTTCCAGTGAAAGACAAATACATGATATTCCCCCTGTGAAATAACATAGTGTGGGTTTACTGAAGTGCAGTACATTTCCCTTCCGAAGGGAATCCATTATATCATTAATCAAACACACAAGTTTAGATGGCATGATTATTAATCTGCCTCTAGTAAACCCAAGTTACATTTTGTCCCATTGCTCAAGTACCTCTAGTAAGGCTCAAATTTTATTTTCTTTCAAAATGTGCCTATTGTGGTCAAACCAATTTGTCTGCACTTGTTTGAATCATTTCTTTCCTGCATTTCACAGAATTGCACAACTGGAGTTGGAAAGGACTTCTGGAGATCATCTTAGTTCAATATCCTGCTTAAAGCAGGGTCACTTAGAGCAGGTTTCTCAGGCTTCTGTCCAGTCAGGCTTTAATTATCTCTAGAGATGGTGACTCCACAAGCCATCCTGGCAAATCACAATCATAGAATTACAGGATGGTTTGGGTTGGCAGGAACATTAAAGCTCATCCAGTCCCACCCCCTGCCATGGGCAGGGACACCTTCCACTATCCCAGGGTGCTCAGAATTGCATCCAGCCTGACCTTGGACACTGCCAGGGATCCAGGGGCAGCCACAGCTGCTCTGGGCTCCCTGTGCCAGGGCCTCACCACCCTCACAGGGAAGGATTCCTTCCTAAGATCCAATCCAAGCCTCCTCTCTGTCAGTGTGAAGCCATTGCCCCTTGTCCTGTCACTCCAGGCCCTTGTCAAGGGTCTGTCTCCATCTTTTCTGGAGGCTCCTTTCAGAGAGCTTACAGAAGGTCAGAGTTAGGTAACACCAAAGCTTCTCTTCCTCAGGTGAACAATCCCAAATCTCTCAGCCTTTTCTCCCAGCAGAGCTGCTCCATCCCTCTGCTCACCTCGGTGTCAAGTTCATTTACTGTATGAAATACCACAGTGTGAAGGGACTTCCAGAAGCAATGCCTAAATCAAGTGAACCATGAAAATCAGCAGATCAGCAGGCAAGTGTTTTTCAATCAAGCACAGTAATAGCTGCAAAAACTGAGCAGTTCAAACTGAGTTCCTTAGCTCTTTAAGCTTGGAGTTTGTGGAATTTCAATCTTCATGGGATGGATGCCCAAAGGAACTGAATGCAAATGCAGTTTATTTCTTTAAAATTGCAGACAGGATTGCAGTATGCATCAAATAAAAAATTCTTGGCAACTAACTTAACTGACTATTGTTTCCACAGCCAATTTATGTAAATTTTGTCCCAAATTTGGGCTTCTGTTGGAGAAAAATAGCAAGAAATTTACCCTATAAATGTGCTCAACAGAAGGTAAAAGATACTCTCCAAGATACAGTAGTTTGTCACCAGCACACCAGAAAGAGAGAATTCTCTAGGTTTTTTTTTTCTAGTTTTTTCTAGTGCATTACATTAAAACCCAGCAGAAATTCTGGAGATTTCTTTTTCAGCCTCAAACTTTGCTGTAGCCCTCTAAACTGTTATTACAGTCTTTGACTGGGTATAATGTGACAGCAAGTCAGACTTAAGGACTTCATTACTTACTCAGGAAGAACTCCCCTTAATTTCAAGTACTGATGAATACAACCTACAGAAATTAGCCTTTCCACTCAGTTTAATAGGAAAGTGACCTGCATCATCCTGAATGCTGTCAATAAGAAGCTTAGGCCTCAATTCAGAAAAAGAATTTAATTGTATCCGTATCCAGGATGCTGAAGCCTGTGCTTAACTTTAATCATACGCTTGGGTTGGAGTTCCACAATTAAACAACGCAAGCTATAGCAGCGCCCTAGAAAGAATGCTTCCTTCAGCCAAAATCTTAATAAGTAACACAAATAAGACCAGCAGTTCTGCCTTCTCTTGTTCCTATGTTCAAAACTCTCTTATGACAAAGACTATTTTTTTAAACTATTTTCTTTTTTTTTAGCAGAAAGAATCTCACAAGAATAAGACACCACATTCTTGAAATCCTTGCTCTTATCTCCACCCCTGGAGATTTTCACAACCTCACTGGTAACATTCTGAGCAGCATGGTTTGAGATCACACCTGGTACTCCTTTGGACAAGAATGCCATGGGTAGTCATTTGGACTAGATAAAATTCCGAAAGCCTTACCAGCTTGGAATATTCTACTCTAGTATATTTTTAAGTATTTTATTATTTCATATCAAGAGTGTAGGAAGAGCTATTTCCTCCTGAAGGCTGGCTGGAATATAATTGTAAACACAGGAGCACAGCACTGTGGCCAAACACGGGGTCCGTCTGTCTGATACAAATGAGGAAATCCCACTGCAGATTTTCAGAGAAACAGGGAGCAAGTGGGGCATTTTAGCTGCATTTCTTATACTGCTCCATGCAAAGACAACCAAATTCCAAGACAGCAACAGTGAGGAGGTTTGTATATGTGTGATGTTTTCTGTAATCAAAGAACCCACATATCTGAATAAGAACACATTGAAAGACAATGTCAATGCTCTTTTGAAGACATAAATTCTGCTTATGAACCACCCTGGTACGAAATTTCTGTAACCTAGAAATAAAATAAACATTAAAATAGCCAGAATAATAACAAATACAGGTACAAAAAGAAAATGAGGTCTCTGTATAAGATTATAATCATAAGGGTCTTCATTCCCCTCCAGTCATTCTTTGATTTTCTTTCAGTCATTTTTTTTATTTTCAAAAGTTAATAATGCAAGAAATAAGTTGAAAAGGAAATCATTTATTACATAGGCATCTTACTATCCCATATGCTTAGAAATTTATTTGTCAAAGTAAAGAAGTGAAAGAGGCTAGAAAGACACTGGCCAATTTAAGAAGTTCTGTATCAAACTGATGGGTTTATCATACCAGTAATACAGGTCCATAAATGCTAAAATACCAGGGATCAAGGAACTCCGGGAATATTTAAAGTTCTTTCATAATTCTGATTGTTCAAATTAGTATTTAAGACCAATTATCTTGGCTCCTTCTACAGAGTTTAAGCTAATATACAAAATAATAAGAGATTTTTTTTTCTTTGGTTAATCTTATCAAGGACTTGCTTAATGAAGAGATGGGCTCCAGCATCTGAAGTGGTTTTTAGTCCTTGTGGGAGATTTGCTGATGGAAGACTGGTAAGGAATCAAGTACTAGCAAGAATTTCTTTTTCTTGTTTTACAACATTGAAATTTTAAAAATAGATATATGAAGGATTAGTAATGTACAATTCTACTTCATATTTATCTGTATCATTCTTTACACCAGACACCTTCCTCTTCAAACCAGCTTGCTTTAATTCAGTTGTTAGCTGAAACAATGGTTGAGAAATAAATACTTCTTTCTTTTTGTTCCAATTACCAGCTGAATTAACAATTTAAATAATTTATTCTGCCACTTTTATATTTAGAATGAATTAAAGGAAAGACAGAATGCCAGATTCTATTATTCCTAGGGTTTTCTCCAAGTCAGGACACAAGCCAAGACAAGCCCTTTTTTTTCTACAAAGAAATTTTTCTTAGAGAAATATGTAGAATGAGTTATTCGCTTTCCTGCCAAATAGGAAAGATAAGAACATATATGTATATATATATATGATGTTGAATCATGTTTGCCAGATCAGCTGGACATTTAATGAAAAAGAGTCAGGCCCTGATCCATCTCCCACAGAAATGACTGGAAGGCTTTCCATCAGCTCCAGGGAGAGTTGGATCTAGCCCCATCTGCATGTTTTCAGGCACAAGACCAATTTTCATTTCCTGACCTCTGTGTAATTCCATTGAGGATGCCACTACTGCAGAGAGAGAAGAACAACTTATCAGAAGATTGCAAATATCCACCACATTTTCAGTTAACATTCTGCACATACAGAAATTTACCGTCTTCATTAAATACTTCTATCCGCATCTTCAGTGTTACAGTGCATTTAAAGAGAAGAAAACAGAATATTAATTGCTTCCTTACAAAGCTGGCGTCTGCCATGTTTGCATGAAGGTACTATCAGACACATGCATTCGTGCACTCACGTGTAATCCTTCATCTCTGCTGCAAGGACGAAGATGCCTTTTGATGTACATGAATCAAGGAGCTGTACATTGCAAGCCTTTACATCAGAGAATCATAGAAAGGTTTGGGTTGGAACAGACCTTAAAGATCATCCATTTCCAACCCCCTGCCATGGGCAGGACACCTTCCACTATCCCAGGGCCCCATCCAGCCCGGCCTGGAACACTGCCAGGGATCCAGGGGCAGACACAGCTGCTCTGGGTAAACTGTGCCAGGGCCTCCCCACCCTCACAGGGAAGAATTCCTTCCTATCTAAACCTCCTCTCTGTCAGTCTAAATCAATTTCACTTTGTCCTGTCACTACATGTCCTTGTAAATAGCATGTGACCACAAAGAATTAAATAGTAGAACTGACTATAGGACAGATCATTTCAGATTTCCCAAATCAGTCCCTTATATTTTGTCATTTTTTTAAATCAATGTTGTAATTCGTAAGGACTGTCTGTTTACATACTTGCTACTTAACCTGAGGCATTTCACACAAATGTTTCAACTCCTTTAGCTTTAAATGAATTCTCTTCTGAAATAATAGAACCTCAGGGTGTTACTGTTAGAGTTACTTCACACCAATCTTTTGTGAAGCACTCTGAGGCCCCACAGTTTCTTTCCCACTCTCCAAATAACCAATGAAATATTTATTTCAATAGCACAGGGTTGTGGAGGCTGAAATTTTGGTTTTTGCTTACTCCAGTAGTGGAAATACACCAAATGGTGTTTTGTATGAATGCTGTATTCTAGAATACAAAGCCCACTGGGCAAGTAACGCATTAGATGTGTCATACTTTGTCTGGCCAGGCTCATCAGGCTGATTTGGAATTTGCTGCCTGGGTAGAGTGACTCATATGTTTACTGGCCTTGACAGGTGCTGGGCATCTTCCACACTCATTAAAGTTAATGACTTCAACAGCAGAGAGGGAAAACTGTATGTTGGTTTCCTCTTTACGTGTATTCCCCAGTTATCATTTAAGAGAGGACATAAGTGGTGTCACTTTTCTTCTGCAATCACAAAAGCAGGTCCTAACCAACCCCCTGTCCCTTCATTGTAAAAAATAACCCAATTATCTTCACAGGAACTCTTTGCTGGAGTAAGGCAAGAAAAAAAATGCACCATACACAGAGCTTTGCACATAAAAGCTGCTTCTTGCCATAAAACCAGTCACTTCCTCACTGGAACAGAGGAATTAACATACTGGAAACAAGCCAGAAATTTTATAGAAATATATGCCTTTAAGTAAGCTCTACACCAGTATTCTCACAATAGCTACACTTTGGCATCATTTCTATCCCAACAAGCCACAGCTGCTCAACTGGAGACTTCTGACTTCATATTAGATAAGTAATGAGATGTTTTGGGCAGCAGTGCCAGAGCCAGTCCTTTGATAGTAACACAGCACGCTGCAGTTGTTGAGCAGCCACACCAAAAAAAGATATGCCTTTAATTTACACTAGTTAACTAAAAATATTCAGGAGAAAACTTCACAGGGACTTATGCCATGACATTAGACTGTCAACCAAGAGATGAAGAGATGGAGACCTCACAGACATCTGTGTGTTCACACAAAACCAAGAAATTAGGAGGATTGAATCTTTAACCACATCGACGTCTCTACTTTGATGCCTGTCCAGCCACTAGATCTGCCCTGTTAATATGACAAAGTTCTGTACCCTGGCTTCCACCCAACAAGACAAATACTGAGCCAGAGACCTCACAGAAACCTGTGCCTTCATATTAACCTGCCACACAAAATCTCCTGAGCTAATGGTCTTGCAAAAAGAAAAGGCTGAAAGCTCTACAAATAAGGCTGAAGAATTATTGTAGTCTTAAATACTCATCACTTTTAATGTCTCTTTTCAGGGTCTTCCAAAGCAAAATGTAATGGTGCATTTCCAAAGATAGGCCAGTTCTTTAACTGACATGTTATGTTTCGTTTTTTTCATGTTCTCCAGTTCTCACATCAACATCTATTGCTCTTATATTTCATAAGACACTGAGGTACAAAGGCCTGAGCAACGCATCTTCCAAACCCAGAATAATGTGCTGTTTGCTGGACAGAATTCTGACAGAATCAGTAAGCAGAATGTTGACCGATGGAAAACTGCTCAATTGCTTGGAATATATTTCAGTAATTTGGGGGACACTAAGTCAGGATTCAGTAGTTCAGTATTTTTTCCATCCACATTGTCACAGAAAGCAATTTGTGGAAAAAAAAAATCAGCTTAGCCTTTTCATTCTTCATGTCTGAAAGGAGCTCTTCCTGTTTTTTAGTGCTGGATCTTTATATTGGTCCTTATTTTCAACCTATTCACTTAGTATTTTTTTCTTGGCTTATTTTCTGGGTTTTGGTTTGGGATTTTTTCTTTGTTTTTTGGAGGGGTTTTCTTTGTTTGTTTCTTTTGGTTTTACCTTAAATTAATGTCTAATTTATAATCATTTCTGCATCTCAGGTAAGCAGGATAATCATAATATTCTACAGCATCAGTGGCTGACTTGTTTCCACTTCCCATTTACTTTAAGTTAAGAACAAAGCTGAATGGCAACTGTTTTATGCAAGTTTTACCGTCTTTAATCCCTCACCTGGAAGGCCAGGAGAGCTGTGTAATGTGTAAAGAAAGACTCTCCATAGTGCTCTGTGAATCTCTGCTTATTGGGCAAGATCAAAAGCCCACTAAAATAACTGAGAATCTTTCCATGATCTTCTGTGGAGTTTGGTGGGACACACCAGGTGACAGGCAGGCTCTTACTGAAATGAAATATTCCCTGGAAACGCTTTACAAGGGCGATCAGCAGAAGAAAGGGACAGTGAAGTTCTTTCACAAGCTGCAGGGCTAAATTTATTGGACCAAACCTGAAAATCGTCCACTTCAGATATTGATTCCCAACCCATAAGCAAATTAAACTGTTTCTTTCTACCTGGAAGCTGAACATGGTATTGGCATTTTTTGGCTTTGCTGGCACACGTGATATCCAAGGAATGAGCAATGGTTAACCAAGATAACGGACCAAGACTACAGAATGTGTGAATATTTAGAGAATAGACCTCAGTCAAAAATTTACAAGAGGAGATTGATAAAAAAGGGTTTCTTCAAAAAGGTTTGAAATAGCCATAAAAAACCTGAACCCGCTTCAATCTGAAAATGATCTACCAATTGTTTTTCCATTTGTCCTGAGAATGCCATTAAAACTTCACAATTGTGTAACTGAGACAGCACTAAGGACATCAATGTTACCTTTGCAAATGAAATCACCATAATAAAAGCTGCTTTCTTCATTGTCCAGAAAGTACCGATACTCTGAGTGATTGCTGTGAGAATTCTGCGGTGATTATCTTAGGAATCAGGCACTGCCCTGCAGATTAGATCCTGAACCACCTGTCAACCCTATTTCGATGCAAATTGCTTTACTTTGAAAGACATGACCTCAATGACCTGCAATGGCACTGCAGGGCAGCGTTTCACCACGCCACCACCAACCAACTCAAAAGCAGATTAAAAGCACCAAAAAGTGCCTTTTGCAACATCTGAGAGACAGACAAAAATATAATCGCAACATAACAAAACACAAATCCCACAGAAATTAAAAGAGCAAGCTGCATCTTACCTCATTTGAATTTTCTGTTGTGATGTTTTTATTTTTCAGCTTTTTCTGCAGCAATTTGGTTTCATACTCCGGTCTGGGATGCTCCTGGAAAAAAAAACAAACCCAAAAACAAACCATCAAACATTATGATTAAGAGAAAAAAACCCAAAAGTTCTGGTCACTTAGTCACAAACAAGGTCATCAAGGAGATTCAACTCCATGCACCTTTTGGACTAGGCTGTCAGATCTCGCCCAGTTTCCCTGATCAATAACCTTTCAAGGTGCCCTTGCAAAATATATTTTTCTTTTCCAAATTAAAGCATAAATCAGGCGTGGTGGCAAAAATTTACCAAGCTTTTCAAGTGAGCAGCTCATAAAAGAGAAAAGTATGCATCTCCTCATTCCCAACAAGTTCTGAATTCATTCACAGACACACACATTAGATGCTTCCTCTTCTGGGTATCTCCACCAGGTTGCTCAGAGCCCCATCCAACCTGGCCTTGAACACTTTCAGGGATGGGGCAGCCACAGCTGCTCTGGGCATCCTGCGCCAGGGCCTCACCACCCTCACAGGGAAGAATTTCTTCCCAATATCCCATCTAACCCTGCCCTCTGTCAGTGTGAAGCCATTGCCCCTTGTCCTGTCACTCCAGGCCCTTGTCAAGAGTCTCTCTCCATCTTTCCTGCAGGCTCCCTTCAGGCACTGCAAGGCCACAGTGAGGTCACCCCAAAGCTTTCTCTTCTCCAGGTGAACAATCCCAAATCTCTCAGCTTTTCCTCATAGGAAAAGTTCTCCATCCCTCTGATCACCTTGGTGTCCCTTCTCTGGGCAAAATGTGGAACTCTGAGAAACAGTGAGGCATGGGTAAACTCTAACATTAATGAAGCTGATGAATAATGCAGCAAAAATGGTGGTAAGCACAATGAGGAAAGGCCAGACAAAGATACAACAATAAGTATTTAAAGATGCTGCAGTCAACACCTGTGTCTTGATGGTTTCTAATTTTTCACTGACTCGTGGTGATTTTCATCATTTCCTACCAGGCTTCCTTATAGAAGGTTCAGAAGTTGGATGTAACAAACATCTTTAGACTGAAATGAAGAAAGGATGAAGACATCAGGCATGGATGGCTACATGAGAGGAGACAGCTTGGTCAAAGTCAGGAAAGGAGATAAATGAAGCTGTAAGGAACTGAGGAGATCTAAATACACTATGCAACTGCAGAGCTGAATTAATTTTCTTCCTTTTTCTCTTACTTTCTACTAAGTAAAGCATTCTGAGACACCAGGGGCAGCCTCCAGAGGTCAGAGCAACTTTTGAAAACTGATTTGAATGAAAACAAGGTGAAAAAATAAATGCCAAGCAAAACATCGTACTCTAACTTAATTTTTGCTATTGACAGTCTTGCTCTGAGGGCATATTGTGTTCAAATTTGGCCAAGTTATGTTTAGTTTTCCTAGTAACACATTCCAATGTCCTTTTAACTGCCTTTCATACACCTGCATCTGGGTTGGAAAAGTAGTTCATCTGCCTTTGCTGAATCTGCCAAGTCATCTTACCCTTGACTGAGCAGACCACAGAGAGCCCTGGAATGCATTTTGTATATGTTCCTTTTATGAGTATTTTATTTCTTTACAATCCAGACCTAGGGATGCTTGACCCATACATCCCTGGATGTGAAGGGACAATTCCACTCAGCTGTAAAAAAGAGTGTGATTCAGAATCAATTCTTTGTCTTAAAATGGAAAGAGCTCTACACTTAGGACAATAAGCTAGAAATAGGTGTGACGACTTCAAGAAGGCCAAGTGTCCATGTAGGGATAGATCTGAATCCCAGGATGCTGGAATTTTGCCAGACCAGCTGCCAGACACTTATTGAAAACCCCGTGAGCCAAGGTAGTGTGGGGCCAAATGAGTGCTCCGAGTAGAAAATGATAATTCTCATTCTGAAAACAAAGAGCCAAAACATGAAATTTCTACTCAGGCAAAACTTACGTTGACATCAGTGGGAATTTTCTCTGAGAATGGTCTCCGGGATTTGCCTCAAACCTACACATGTGTATCCACTATCCATCAAATTAGGGCTCTGTAGATAATGATCCAGTTTGATAGGAATAAATAACGTCAACCAACCTCTCCTTAATTTCCTTTTGATTTAGGAAGAAAGTGATAATGGAATTTTACAAAGCATGCATGACAAACACATTGAATTTATTAAAAAACAAAAATAGAACCTTAGCAACTATCCCAGATTTGACAGACCAAAGGCGTTATCTTCAAAAAATAAGCTGTATGGTCTAAGAAAAGGCAAAGATCCACTGCAAATTCCTTGAACAGCATTATCCTAATATCCTGAACAAGCAGAGCAGCTAAACAGTGCATACTGACAGGAAAGAAGGTTTCCACAAATAAAAATTGGAATGAACCAGCTGCTGCCCCAAAGCAAGATGGAAACTTGGAATGAACAGAACAGAGAGCCAAGCTGGTCCCCGCTGCAAAAGGGTTAATTATTAGAAATCAAAGACTAAAACCCTCTGTTTCTTATGATGTTGACACAGGATGCAGGGGGCAAGAAGTCTGAGGAAGAGTTTGTTGTTCACACTGTCCTACTAAAGGGATGCTCATCCAAGGAAAAATACTTTTATATCTCAGCATGGAGTCACAATCCTTTAGTCCAGATCACTTCCAAATTTAATTTGATAAATGAAAAATTAAAGCAGAAGCTTGAATAAGTCATGTAATATTAGCACAAGTTTAGGGGTGTTAAAAGCTACTGAACATGTAATCATATACCTTTACCAACTTCTTGGAAAGAAAATAAATTATCACCTGACTTTGTTCTTAAGGTTTACAACTTTAAACGTGTTTAAAGTGTGCCTTCATGTGTAATTTTTTAATGGAGCAATAACAGTACTAAAGAGTTTCCCCAAAGAGTTGAGAGATAATAATAGTTCTTCAGCATTCCTTTCCCAGCTATCCTAATGAAACTCTCATCCTCTTAAACACAGGACTTAAATATAATGTTGAAGGGAATTGTTTAGAAGAACAGGGCTAGGCAAGATTTATTAAATAATTAGTGTTAGTAGGAACTTAATGAAGGTCAGGGAAGATTCACTGGGAAGAGGAATGAAATCCAAGAAAGGCCAAGTGAAAAAACATCACAGAATTTAAAAAATTTGGAAACATGGACACAACAGGAAAATTAGAATAGTTAGGGGGAAATTGTGAGTTAATGAATCTGGAGAAAATAATCCAAACTAAAGATCTCGTTGGCACAAGAAACTGAGGATGCAGAGAAGATGAGAGATTTGAGCCAAGACAAAATATTATAGCTACAAATTTTTTTTTGCTTAAGATATCTAGAGTCATGTCCATTTTGCACATTATTCTTCAAAAAGCAGTTGGATTAATCAGAAAAAGGCCAGAAAGGAACAAGGATAAACAGATGCAAAGAAAATCCCTCCAGTACCTGAAGGAAGCCTACAAGAAAGATGGAGAGAGATTATTGACAAGGGTCTGGAGTGACAGGACAAGGGTTATGGCTTCAAACTGAAAGGCAGTAGGTTCAGATTGGATATTGGGAAGAAATTCTTCCCTGCGAGGGTGGTGAGGCCCTGGCACAGGGTGCCCAGAGAAGCTGTGGCTGCCCCATCCCTGGAAGTGTCCAAAGCCAGGTTGGATGGGGCTCTGAGCAGCCTGGGACAGTGGAAAGTGTCCCTGCCCAAGGCAGGGGACTTGGAATGAGATATTTAAGATCCCTTCCAACCCAAAGCATGATGTGGTTCTGTGAGTAGATGAAAATATTTTTAAGGACAGAGACTTAAAGAGCAGAGGCTTGCTCATCTTAAGAAAAACAAACAAGGGTGACAGAGATATGATATTGTGTTGAATTTTGCTGAAAAGAGGACAGAAGTAATCCCTCTCTTGATCTTTGAAAGATTAAAAAAAAACTTAAAAAAAAAAGAAAAAAATTAACGTGTAGCAAGGAGATTTAAAAACCACTAGGAAAAGCTTGTTAGCAGTACAGATAGAGAAGCATTAGAGTAGATTACCTAGGGAGAAATTGAAATCTCCACTGCTGGATTTATTTAAGAACAAATTAGACAAACATCTCTTCATAATGATTTAAGTAGAGTTGATCCTACAACGCACAAGGGATGGCCCCTCAAGGTCCATTCCAGACTTATTTTATGATTTTAAGTTCCTAATTTTTCAGCTTGTGCTGAGCTTTGTCTGGCACTCCTTCACTTGTCATAAACAAAGGATTCTTGCTGATCCCACAGTTCCTGCCCACAAACTTTTACCACTTCAGGCCTCTTCATCACAGGACCTCACAAACCTATAGATTCTTCCACAGCATTTTGAAAATATTAAGCTAAACCTGAGGATTTTGTACTGCGAGTGACAAACGTGAAATTCAGAAAAATCTGGTGAGTTCATCAAATATGCCACAGAGCCCAGACTTTGCCCTGCAGTTGACACAAGACTGCTGCCCTGGCAGGGAGCAGTTTGACATTCCATGTAGGATGAGCAGTAATTTCTGATGTGCTGGTGCACTGGGTTTGCATCACAACTCCCAGACTGGGAGCACTGGGTTATACTGTGAGCATCACTCACGTCATAACAGGGGAGAGTCATGAAAAAGCTGAGAAATGGACACAAAAGAGAGGAAACTGTCCTTCTCTGAAGGAATATTCCTGCATTATGGGATAGTGAGGGAAGAAGAGGAATACTGGAGTATGCTGCCTGTTCTCAGGGTTATCTTTCTGTTTTATCCAAATATTTTGATCCGGGAAATAGGAAATAGGGGAATAACATCACCACCATGCTATATCACGAAGGCCATGATGTCAGCTTTCTTTTCTCCTATGGTATTTGCACTCTGCTGTTTGAGCTGAGCTCAGCTAGCAGGGCTGAATACTTGTAGGTGGCCTGTTAAAGGAACTGTGCTGGAACATGAAGAGAAGAAACGGGTTCAAATCCTCCCAGCAAACCAAGACGTTTCTGAATTACTGAATAGGACCTTGTTCTAGAGACATTTCAGTATCTATTGCCAAGGGAAGGTCCAAAGCCTACCTGTTCTTAGTATGATATTTATTTATGAATTTAGTAACTGCACTACCTTTTGTCAGGATTAGAAATGAATCCTTGTATGAGAGACAGCCACTATAGCAAACCAAAGGACAGAACTAAAAACAAAATAAGGGACATTGTAAATAACAATAAACAAGTATGACTCAGTTTTCAGTCAATTCAGGCATGGCTGGAGACCCCATGGCTCATTGAAAAGCTCTTTCTGAAGAAACCCACAACGTTTACTGTTTTGAAACAGCTCTGTTGGTGAGTACCCAGAGGTCAAGATGATGTACCTAAAGCATCACAGATGTCACACAGAACTGAATGCAAAAATTGCTGATGGTACTGTGACCTGAGGCTGTCATCATCCCAGAGAATTTTTGTTACACATAATGAAGTAACATGACAAAGTATTTATTCTCTGTCATTGTGTTATTGCCCACTGTACAATGGCATATGGGCATTCTCAGCAAAACACGATCTGCTGTTATCTTATAATCCTTCTCAACATTCATTGTTAACTTCAGAGTGCTGACCAGTATGATATAGGTGAAGATTTTTTAAATAAACATTGATACTCAAAACTGTATCAGTGACAGTCCTTTATCTAGACACAGCTACAAACTGCATTGGGCTGGCAAACACTCATGAGAAATCTGTATATCAATGTTTACATAATATGCACATATAGAATAATTTACACAGTCAATTAGCCCAGGCAGAGGAGACTTACTTCTTCTTCTTCCAGTCCGGTTAGATCCCAGAAGTAACTCAATCTCATCTGCAAACGCTTCCATTGTTCAAGGAACATGGTAGCTTTAAAAGAAATTAAACAATTTAAAAAATGATACATCCAAAGCCTTGTGGAAAAGGTTTGTGTTACTTATAAGCTTCAACTGATATTTGAATCCCATTATTCTAGAGCTTTTGATTTTAAGCACTAAGAAACAGTCTCAGGCCCAGTTTTAAAGAAAGAACTCAACTAAAGCATGGGAAAAATAATTACTGTCTTTTAAAAATAAAATACAGAAAGATGGAACAAGGATTATCCAGAGCCACTTGTGAGTTTGTGTCAGAGAATGGAACTGAGCCCATATCTGCTGATATCCACTGAAGACATCATCTCTCTTAATTCACCATGAAGCATTCTGAGGTAGGTTAAGCCCACTACTGAAATAACTGGGATTCCCAGCAATATGCAGAAAAAGATATCTTGAAATATATTACAATGGTGTAGTTGAATGCTTTTGTCCTTCACAGACAAGGTGATTTTGTTCTAAAGGACTGGCCCCTGGTTCAGCCTCCTGCTTCTCCTTTCCTTACTAATAAGAATGAACAGATGTTTTACTGTTGTCTCATATTTACAGTCTCCTGGCTGTCCTCTCATAACTGCTGCTTCCTCTATATAGTCCTTTTCCTAGTTGCTCATGATTTATGGACATACAGATTTATTAGAAAAAGCACTTATAAATCTTGACTTTCGGACACCTATTTTCAGATAACGATATCAATACTAAACCAGTACACGCCAACTAAAAACACCAAAACTCTACCAATAAAAGCTATACCTATAAACAACTGGGGGCACTGTTTTCCAATTTTCTTATGCTTCACTTCACTTTTTCAGTGGGTGAAAAGGGTATTGTAAAAACATTGTTAGATCATGATAGTATTTACATCACTTTGAACATCTTGTAGACAGCTCCACAAGACAGACAGCAGTGGAGAATTAGATCCAGCTTCCTTTGACTGCATCTACACTGTCAGACAACACTGAAAAGTGGGAATATTGTGAAAACAACCTGGCTCTTACAAGTCATAAGCTATTCTAACATTTAGATGCAAATATTTTCTTCACAGGTATCATTCCATCATATGAGATATAAATGCCATTTAAAGACAGGACTGGCAGTACACTGAAAGCAAATCCAGACATAAGGCAGCTAAGTTGCTATCTGTGATCCTCCCTTGCAGAAGAGAGAACATATAAAAAGTTATATTTAGCACTGTTTGAAAACTCAAGGGTTTTTAGATATCCTAAATACAAAAACATTTGGTTATTTTATAGGGTGCTATTACTCATTCCATTCTTTCCTGTTATACAAAAAATAGTTCCACATTTAGCTCCATAAGAACGTAATTGGCTTGATGCTCTGAAATCAGCACATTTGCACTGACTTACACCAGCAGAAAAACAACTGATAGAGAGCAGGTTTAGACTGGATATTGGGAAGAAATTCTTTCCTGTGAGGGTGGTGAGGCCCTGGCACAGGGTGCCCAGAGCAGCTGTGGCTGCCCCATCCCTGGAAGTGTTCAGGGCCAGGTTGGATGGGGCTCTGAGTAAACTGGGATAGTGGAAGGTGCCCCTACCCATGGCAGGGGGTTGGCACTGGAAGAACTTTAAGGCCCCTCTCCAAACCAAACCCTTCTGTGATTCTGTAGAACTTCCAACAAATGCATCTGACGTTGAAATTCAGCACCAGGACACCGGTGACATCAAGCACAGTCAGCCAGGCATGACTGTGAATATGGTCACTTGCAGCAGGACTGCTGCCATCACAAAGACGCTTCATGAGGAATGAGGATCAACCACTAAAAGCATGATTCCTTTTGAGATATTAACCACAGAAAGCCTTCTTCTTTCTGAAGAATGGGAAAAGACAATCAGGATGAAATAATTCCTGTGCCTAATACCCTCACGAAAGGAAGCTGGCTCAGATCACCATAATTTGCTTTTTTAAATTCATAACTGGAATAGGTGTGTGAATAAGCTCCACCATCCAACAGATTGAGGTCTAGATATAACCAGAACAGCCTCTAATAGTAGGGCAGCAAAATATGGAGCAATCTAAGACTTAATAGGCAAGCTGGGCAGAGTTAGTAAAGGCTCCATTATTTCGTTTTTCTGCTCTTTGTGTGTGCCGGCTGCATTTTCTTGAACTGACAAGCTCAGTTATCATGGTCCCAAGAATAGACTTTTCCAATCTGTGGGAAACATTTTTTGGAGGAGGGCTACAGCTCTGAAAGAATTTTGTTATTCTTACATGCCTTTTTCTAAAAGCAGTGCATATGGAACTTTTTGTCCTGTTCTGTTCCATAACAGATTCTACTAATTTGTCTTAGTGCGAGGATATATCAACATTTTCTTTTGCACATTGCATTGCTAATACTAAAATACAATTCTTCTGGATGAGATTCAATGGAAATTGTCATTTGCATGGATGCAAGTTTAAATTTTCTCTGTCAGGAAAATGATATTTTATTTATCTTAAGCTTCACAGCAGCAGGTGACACTTTATCTGCCAGTCTACCCTATAACTGGCAGCAATCTGAAGTTGTAAAATAAATTATTGTGAGAGTCTATAATTTCATCCTCTTTTTTCTATTTCTCAGTCATAATTCTCATATATTCTCTAACTACTCCTCTAGGGTTTCGAGGAACTGGTAAATAAATGCTTCTTGCTTCCATGATGTGCCCTTTCTGCAAGTTCCCTTAAAACCCTCCGCTGTCCTCACCCAATTCCAAGTCACCAATCAGTTCTCTCTAAAATAAGCTGTAAAATCTTAATACAGTTGCAAAGAATAACACACTGGTTACTGAGGAATATCTACAGCACAGTGACATATTTGCTCAATTTCATATTAAGGATAATAATTTCATTTGGGGAACAATGAATAGGGAAATAAAAAATGGTTTTACAGTAGCAATAAGACATTTAACTTTCACAATAAACAAGCTCTAGAGTAAAGGAGAGCATAACACCAGCAATAATTCATGCAAGCACAGTACATACACTTTTCAGGGCAGAGGTGAGGCCAGAAACAGTAAGAATAATCCTATAGTGCATTCATTCATGTTTATGAAGTGTTTTGATATCCTCATGGAAACAGGGATATTTGCCATTAAAGCAAATCAAGTTTCTTTAAATGGAATATTCTAAAATATATTATAATTCAAATTGCAATAGCCCCGTTGCTCTTGGAATCACATAAAGTTTTGATAAAATTATGTGACTGAGTTGTCCCACAAGGAAGACCCTTTCAGCTGTCTGCACCATACCAATCCTCAAACACAATCTGGTCCCAAATGAAGAAGGTGTTAAAAGGACTTGACATGTTGACAGAAAATGACGAAAAATGAACAAATAAATGGCAAAGATTACAAGTGCCATTAAAGGCGCTATTTTCTCCATGGAGAAAACAGTGTCAAGCTGTGCCGGGGAGGTTCAGGTTTGACATCAGGAAGAATTTCTTCATATAAAGGGTGGCCAGGCATTGGAAGAGGCTGCCCAGGGAGGTGGTGGAGTCACCATCCCTGGAGATGTTTAATAAAGAACTGGACATGGCACTCAGTGCTCTGGTTTATTTGACAAGGTGGCAATCAGTCAAAGGCTGGACTTGATGATCTTGGAGATCTTTTCCAGACTTGAGCATTCTATGATTCTAAACACAGTAAAGGATGCAAGGACATATTTTTCTTCCCTGAACTACCCAACTCCTCTCCATTTATTCCAGAGCTTGCTGTTGACAGAAGGCTTTGAGATATTGCTTTCCCCAGTCTCAACACAAACAGCTGTCCCCAGCCTTCCGAGGATCACCCGCTTCCTAAAGCCACAGGGATCACATTCAATCAAACAGCAATTTGTTATTCTATGAAGACTCCAAACATCAAACGGCACTGTTGACTTGCAAAGCAATACTCACCCCAGAGAGCCATAAAGATGGAGAAGAAAACCGTGGCAGGGTTGTCAAACAAGTGACTCGCTCGAGCGGTGGCACAGGCAGAGCTGAGGTTCCAGTAGTCACAGAACTTGTCACACAGGGGGCACATGGTGAAGGCATTGCGCTGGTCACACATCTCTTTGCTGGGACAGACAAGGGCACAGAGTCCTCTGAGTATTCCAGCTCAGAAACTATGGATGTGCAGCAGTGACATTGAGCTGCACATCACAGCTCTTACAGGCTATCTCAATATATGCGGCCTGCACTCACAGAGAACAGGAGCCGTGTATTTCTTCAAAGCTCATTGCCATGGATAGGATTTTTAAAATCCTTATAGGCACCTTCGGAACAGGAAAACAATGCAGCACTCACCCAGACTGAGCACTGCATAGTGTTTGTGAGTTCAGCATGACTGAATTCTGAGGTTAATCACACTAAAAAAACCATCCTTCAAACACAAAAATGGAATTTGCCATCTCTGCTGTCAGTTATGTGATTTGATACAGATCAGATTTAAATCAGTGAAGTGGGTGCAAAGGAAATCTGGTGCCCCTGTGAATGTGAAAATACACATTTTTTTAATATGGCAGCACAAAAATGTGAGAGAAAATACTTTTTTACAGATTTTAAGATCTTTACTGTAAGGTTGTTATTTTAATTCTTTGTCTTATTTGCCATGTATGTATTCAACCTCTAAAAATATTTTTTAAAACCCGTTATCAGTGTCACTTTAATAGGCCAAACACTACTTGTCAGTGCTGAGTATGCTTTCAGTTTTTTCCATAAGGTTTGGATATGAAAACCTTTCATACCTGCACAGTCTCACCTATGTGAACTGAGTAGTGCAAAGATCAAATGCCTTTGTCAGGATCCTGAGCTAAGCCGACTTTTAACATTGCTTCAGTGATAGCTGGTATATTGTGATTATAATTGTTCCTACATGGAGCATCCTGAAATATCTTTTTCCATATGACTTCAAATGAAAAAAGGACTATTCAACCTGTAGTATCAATATGTTTATATTATATGGTTTGAAAAGCATGCAGCTGTTTCCAGCTCTCACGTTGTTACAGTAATTCTCTATTTCAAAAGGCAGCAGAGGGTGCTGCAGATACATCTTAGCCATAAATCTCACTGAAGTTTAAATGTTAGCGCAAGGTTTCACCCTGACGAGCACAGCCCACTGAGATTTATTTAGATCAAGCTAAGAAAACAGACCCTGCCTCAGATGTGGTGCTGTTCATCATTTACCTATCAGTAACCTTGTCCTGGTGCAGTGATTTTAAAAGTTGTCAGTTCAGGGATGGTCATGAGTGTGATCAGCATACAAGTAATGCAGTGTCCTGTCTCCATCAGAAGTCAGACACACATAATACAGAGAAATGTCTTTTTTTTTTCACTGGGAAGCAGACATTAACATCATGGTGACACTTTGGCAGTTTCTGTGTAGTGTATCCCCCTCAGGACACACAAAACTCTTTTTTTTTTTGTGTCTAGAAGGGGAATACAGTGGAGACCAAATAGAAAATCATAGAATGGGTTGAGCTGGAAGGGAGCTTAAAGATCATCCAGAAGTTCCAATCCCCTGCCATGGACAGGGACACCTTCCACTGTCCCAGGGTTGCTCAGAGCCCCATCCAGCCTGGTCTGGAACACTGCCAGAGATCCAGGGGCAGCCACAGCTGCTCTGGGCACCCTGTGCCAGGGTCTCCCCACCGACACAGCAAAGAATTTCTTCCTAATATGCACTCTAAACCTCCTCTGTCAGTGTGAAGCCCCTTGTCCTGTCACTCCAGGCCCTTGTCAAGAGTCTTTTTCCATCTTTCCTGGTCTTTCTTTGTCAATAGTCTTTCTCCATCATTCTCCTCCACAATGAGGTCACCCCAAAGCCTTCTCTTCTCCAGGTGAACAATCCCAATTTTCCCAGCCTTTCCTCCCAGCAGAACTGCTCCATCTCTCTGATGCCCTTGGTGTCCCTGCTCTGGGCTGGCTCCAGCAGCTCCATGTCCTTGCTGTGCTGGACAGCGAGCAGGTGGGGCTCAGCAGAGTGGGGCAGAGGACCAGAATCACATCCCTTGATGTGCTGGCATCTTCTACATCTTCTAACTATTGTTCATCTTACTTGTACAGATGGTCTGATTTTACTGAGAATAAAGCAATCAGAGTCATGGACAGTGTTTCCATTAATTTCAGTGAGTTTTACATAATTACATTCTGATTGAGCACTGAGATATGTCCACTCATAGAAAGCAAATGAATGCCATAGAAAAAGAACTCAATGCAGTAGACTCACTAAACATTTCTATTTCAGGAAGTGAAACACTGAACACTCAAATAAATGTGTGCCCCTCAAATATCTGTTCAATGCCTCTGTGCTTGTAATGCTTACAGGTTGGTAATGATATGTCACTGCTCTTCAGACAAGTTCAAACCAGTTATTCTCTGTAAGGATTCATAAGAAAAAGCACAGTCTTGTAATTTTCAAGTAACAAAGCATGGATCACAAATAAGCTTACCTAGGAATGTCACTTTCAATGGTTATACATCCATATAGAAATACAATAATCCCAACTACTGAAGATGGAATGAGGAATTCTGTGTATAAACCCAGCCATGCAAAATAAAGTCCTATCTTTTCTCCAAAATACTTCCTGAAAAAGAGAGAGGGGGGGAAAAAGAAAAAAAGCATGTGTCAAGGGTATAATTTTCAAATGTGTTTTACAGCTACTAAACAGTCCCAGAAAGTTAAAATACAAATTGTGAAAGACATGAATGAAAACCCTGAGTATCTTGAAGACAAGGGGACCAAATGAAGGGGGAGATTTTAGGCAGTTGGCAGTTTGGGCTTCTCTGTTCTGAGAAATTAGAGACAGTCCTGAATCATTATCCTGAGCTGATATGAAGCAGATATCATTGCAATATGTAATATAGGTTCAGGGAAGACTGGGTCTTTGCATCTCTTAAAAGAAGTCTGTGAAATAGGAGGAAAAAATTAGAAAATACATGGTCTTCAGAGGAGTATGCTAATTTTTGCCTCTGTAGTACTCCTGGATTCAGGTAGTGAGAGTCATAGAAATTACATCTATGGGACCATACCAACAACCTCCTCTAATATCTTAAAAGACGACTAACTTGGAATTGCTGCTAAAGGAGGAAAGTTTACTTGCACACCTAGCACTGGCTTTTCAGAAAGAATATTTTTGCCACGTTAACAGCCGTTTGACAGCTGGTTTGAAAAAACAGTTTCTGCTCTGAGGAGCAGCCCCCTGATGATGTTGATAAATAAGTGGTAGTACTGAGCCCAGCATCTTCATGAATCACACTGCAAGAAGTAAACTAAGCATAGATGAGCCCCTCTGATCATTCCAAAGTACAGTTAGGAGTGATTACAAATATTGCAAAACACCAAGAGCTTCATAGAACTCAAGAATTGCCTGAAATTTAGATAAAAACCATCACAGTTAAAAACACTTCACATGCCAGAGAAGAAGATGGAGCAGTGCTGGATGGAAAGAAGCTACACAGGGAGCACTCAGGGCATGACATGGAATGTGAGTCAGTGAGACACATTTACACTGTGATGGCAGCTATAATTAAAAGACATTCATGGTCTAATCACATCTAATCATGAAAATAAGATCATGTCTAATTAAAAAACGACAAGGCTTTCTCCTCATAAAGGTTGAGCATGATCCCACTTTGAGATTTATTCTGATCTCACTCACCTTAGGGAAGTTTTAGCTAAGTTTAGCATCCCAGATTCAAATCATTCCTACTGAAAATGGTTAAATGAGATTTTTGGAGGCCCAAACCAAATTTTCTATTCCAGAAGTTGGATCTAAGGGTCAGGCTGCTGCCACAGGAAAGACAGGGGCAGGAGTGCAACCGCAGCAGAGCCATGGGACACAAGACAAGCTTCCACAGTCATTTCCAGCTCAGATGAAATGGATAAGAGAAGGAACAGTGAGGGATTTTTATTACTGCAGACCCTGCTGTTGTTCTCACACCATCACAGCTGCAGCTAACTCCACACTTCCAGACTCTCCCACAGAAAACTGGCAGTGCAATCCTGCCTATTTCAGTGTTGCCTTCCATGAGTAACTCTATTTTCTCATGTCTAACCGAATTTGCTTATCCTTTAGAAAAGATACATGCACTCTTAGAAGGGAAAAGAAAAAAAAAAAGCATTTGAAGGTGATACAGACAACATTATCTTCAGTATAATGGGATGCCATCCAGAAGCTGGGAAATTTCAGGAGTCTTCTATGAAAAAAGTACAGCCCCTACACGTGACATTGCAAGGTACCCTAAATTACAGGCTGTGTGAAGTATCCATCAGCACAAGTGAAGTCATCACAGCTTGGCTTGAATAGCAATGATTTAAGATTCAAAGCACCTTGGGACAATGGATTTGCAGAGAGTATAAGGAAATATGGCATTATATGATATAGTATATTTTATGAAATTATAAATATAAATATTTGTGTTGCAAATATAAGCCATGTACTTTGGGATTGCTCTCTAAGCTGGCAGATACCAGCTTATTTTGGAGATAATTATTAGGAAGAAGCTTTCCTTTATTTTCACATTTGAAAAGAAATACATATTTTTAATATACTTGTTTGTTACTACACTATGTTGCTAATATACTTTGTTTAATACACGTTTTAATACACTTTTTTTAATATGAAGTGAGGGAGAAAATATTGGATTGAAACATAGAACTAACCAGAAGGCCTACAGCTTCTTATAGCCTCATCTGTGACTCAACAAACAGCAGCAATGGCCCTGGAACAGCACAGGATAGAGGCAGACTCCATTTGCTCTCGAGTTTCCTTCTGACTGGGGAGTGACAACCTGAAATTTGACACTAAAGTAGGAAAAGGAGGACCAGAGGGAGATTATTCTGATTGTGTCTTCTTACTTCTTCCTTGTTTGTAGAGTTGGGCAACATGGGCAATGAGCAAAGTTCTTCAAAGAGGTCAGAGCAGACACCCAAACCAGCCCACAATCTAAGCTGCTCAAAACTGTCTGTTCTTTTGACAAAGGGCTACAAATTAGCACAGAAAGTGTTCAAATCCCAGCAGCGCTGAAGAGTGGCTGACCAGGGTCAGGAAAGTTGAAGTTCATGGCTCATGAGGCTTCCCCTTGAATTTTTAAGCCTTCCAGTGATAAATGTGATGTGTAACCCATAAAGCAAAGGGCTGCTATTTGCATCCATGCCAAAAGAAAGTGAGAAGAGCTCTACAATGTCCTGGAAGTATAGAAAAAAAAAAAAAAAACAACTGCCAAGAAGAAAACTGCACTGTGTTCCGTGGCTTAACTGCTTTGAAAAAGAAAAGTAATTAAGATGCTGTGCCCAAGCTCAGTCCACCCACATGCCAGAAAGAGAAATAATCTAAGGAGAAACAATGACAGCACTTGGAAACATAATGATAAATTTAAATAGGAGTTTATCAAGCCAGAGGAACACAGGACATTGACATATTCTTTCCTTTCTTTGACACATCCCCAAATCTGTAGTTCCTGTGAATAGGAGTCAAGGCTCTGCAAACGCCTGTGAGCTCCTGTACCAACATCTACTGCAGCTGTGGCTGGATTCAGTAGTGAATGAACAGAAGGGGGGAAAAAATGTGTTCTTCAAGAGAGAGGAAGGTACAAGTCAAGAAAAAGTATTTTTACAAGTTTTTATATATTTACACTGAGAACTTGGCATGTTCACTCATTTACACTGGGATAAAACCAGTCTTACTTTATTATCCTGCAGGAATTACCCATGATTTATGCTGGCATGGCAAAAGAGCCAGCACCTCAGTAGCTAATTCACATCTGCCTCACATATATCCAGACAAAGCTCAGGACTAATCCTTTCCAAAGTGTGCTCATGGATGCTGCAAAATGTCACAAAAAAGTGTGCCCCGGCATTGCATGAGCTCTATTTCCACATTAGGGAAATGTGCCTTTATATACACGTGTTCCATGGAGACAGGGCTTATTCCCAAACCAAAGGGCAAAAGGCTTTGATAAAGAATGTGTACTTTTCCTATCAGGAGCAGCATCCGAGGCTTTTGCTCTCTGTGTTGATACAGCACAAGGTGAAATTTTGTGCCTTTCATTTAGGAAGACCCTGTAAAGGCTGTTTAAATGGCCACCTACTGAGCACTGAGTTTTCTTGAACAAGAATCATGTATTTAAAGAAAGATTTGGCCAAATCACCCATAACTCCTTCAAGAAGCTGAACAAGAGCTGCTCTTCCAGCAAATTATCAGAAACAGCATTAAAAAACTACAACAGCAGCAACAACCACCTGTAGAAAGTGTATTTCCTCCCATAATTAGAGTAAGAAGTGTTGAGAAGGCCACAGAAAAAATGTTGACTTGGTTTCCTCTGCTTTGCCCATATAACACTTAAACCAGACATCTGCAGTGCACTTTGCTCTGTCTGGTTGCAAAACCAACATCAAAAAGAATAACTGATTACTAAACCCTCTGCTTGCATGTTGGTCACAGTGCTCTCATGCCAAGTTGTGCAATTTATAAATAGACTAAGGTTTGGGGAAGGGGGGGGAGAAAGAGAGAAGAAAAAAAAACCCTTCAGTTTTTACTCTGTGAAAACAAGTGTGGGATACCTGGAATGTGAATAAAGCGTGTGGTGCGTGACACACGCTGGAAAGAACTGTGGGGACATTCAGGAACAAAGCTAAAAAAGCAAGGAAAAGATGCTGCGGACACTGAGTCACCTAAAGAGAAATCTGTTCAGAACTCTTCAGTTTTTTGATTTCCATACCCCACTCAAGGCCAGCTGTCACTTCATGTTCCCAGCTCATTTCACCACCCCCTTGGTGGAGGGGTTGTCTATACACAACTAAACTGATTTACAGCTGCCTCTTGGGTAGGTTTCCCCTGTGCAAATGGTCAAACAAGTCACATGTATTACTAATGCCTTCAAAATAAACTTTTTTGCACAGTTTGTGGGTGAAATTCTGGTGTTTCCACTGCTGGGGAGAAGGACAAGCAGTTTAGTTTTATGTCAGAACACCTCTACTAGCAAGGCCAGTTTAACGCTTTCTTTCCCTATCCAGGTGCACATTCCCTCTCTGACCCACAGCAAGACAGTTCCCAGTAACACAATTTATTTTTCAGGGCTTTTGTAACCAGAAGAAAATCTACCATTAAACTGAAGATAGAACAGTGACTACCCTTAGAAAGAGAGAAGCCCTTTCTAGCACACAGTTAAGTTCAGAACACAGATTTTTTTCCTTCATTCTGAGTTCTTCCCACCACTGGAAGTTTCCATCTCAAAACTGCAGACTTCTTTCAGAATGACTGCTGGAGCACAGGGAAAGCCTCACTCACTACAAGATGATCAGGAACATTGCTGCACACTCAAAGATTTCACTCCAGGTAGAGCTGCCTATGTCCAAGCTTTTCTGGATTTGCCATTCTTTTTTCACTTGAAAATTTTCTCAGGGCGGGATTCAAGGATTTATTACAACCATCTGGGACACCTGGGTGGAATTACTGCTCAGCAGCAGCACTGGGGCTGCTGTGCATCCAGAGATCTTGGAGATTTCTACCATGGTTGTGCTTGACAGCACATATTCCACCCAGGCAGCCTCAAGAAGGAACATATCAGCGCTAAATCCAGAGACACAGAGAGTGCACCAAATGGAGCAAGATGGAAGCCAAGAAAGGATCCTGGCAGAAGACAAGTCCCCTTGGAACAGCATGCCAAGAGACTGAAAAACTTTTTTAATTTAAATTTTAAGAGGGGGGAAAAATAACAACCACAGAACCTCAAATAAATTGCAATGCATCTGGGTTTGAGGTAGGAAAGGAAATGTCCAATAGAAAGGACAACTGGCTCTGTATACAGAAAACAAAGGAAGGAGCTTCTGCCCAAGGTAAAAGCACTTTTTTTCCCTATAGTGGATGTAAAAATCAAGACTGTCCAGTAGAGAGTGATTAAAAGTGTGTTTTTGAATAGAGTTGCTAACCTGACTCTTTTTCCCTGAAAAAAGAATGAAGAAATGTGCCATCAGAGCCATTTAATCAAGCCCTTTTTGCTAAAGTTCTTGTTTGAAAACATTTCCTAACAAATATTTGGTGTGTCCTCCAATGGTACTTAAGTTTGGAGCCAAACTTACCTAAATTACAGATGTATTTATCTTTCAAGACACTGTGGAATTTTAATTGTGTTTCCTTATAGCACAAAAAAACAAAACCCACTGTCAAAATATTGCAACTCCATAGAGAAGAGAAATTCTGAATTTTACTTAGATGAAGAATTATGTTTTTTCTAAGTTTTTTTTGCTCCTAAGAAAAATTACTATTCAGCACAGTAACAGGGAGAAGCTGATGAGTGTGGAGGAAGGGAACAGTCAAGTTCTTAAACTGTAATGTATTCAAAAACCTAGGGAAAATATCTATAATAACAGTAGTAGATAATAACAATAACAACAACAATAATATCCAGACTCTGTGCGTTAACTGCATTTTAAAAATAGCAAAAAGCCAAACCTTATCCTGCAAAAAAATAAAACTAGGACAAGCCACTCCCCGAGCCTCATAGATTCATGAACCTTATGCTTCCATTCCAAGAACTTGTCAGAATACAACTGGAAGTGCATAGTTTGTGGTGATGGATTATAAACTGAAAAAAAAGCCTTTGTTTACTGACTGTAAGAGGAAGAACAATAGAAGCATAATAAGTAGACATGTAATGTGACTGGGACAGAAATTAAGGCTGACAACTGCCAAATGGATAAGCAAACATGATGCTGGGTAGTCAGAAGTATCGTAATTGCATTCTCCTCTCTGCTCTGGGACGATGCAAAACTTCAGAACATGTTTGAAAGGAGTAAGTGCCTGATTGCATTATTCTGCTGATGTTGCCTGTCGTGTTCTCAGTATAAAAAAGTCCTGCATGTCTCTGAGACTGCAGAAGTCACAGCACACCTTGCTCAGGGGAGATGTTTTCAGCAGGAGTAATGCAGTTTTGGCCTGTCACTTCCAGGAATTCATGCATAAGACAACCCATGGACACTCTGCCTCTCCTCACCTGTCTTCACGTTATTCCCTTTTTATTTAGGATTTTTTTAAAAAATGTCAGTAACCTTCCAAACCTGAAAAATTAAAAATCCATGACTACCTGAGGCTAGTTCAATGCTAATGTAAGTCAATCAGAGCTTACCTGTGAGGAAGGAAGTTTCATTTTATAAACAAATCAGGGCACCAAATGACATTCTATGATAGAAGCAATTCATTCAGTTATTCAGATAACATTTCCTCTGTAGTAAACTCATATGAATAAGGAGCAACCCATTTAATATGAATTGGCTTTTCTTTTAAACTGGAAAGGAGGTTGCTTAGCCTTTTCTTCCTATTTTTTTAATACCTATTAAGACTTGCTTTTCTGGCTTTTTGTTGCTTGGACAAATGTGAGGTCATTGATGTCTCATCAATTCCCTAAACTCCAGTTTTCACAAGATAATTTGCATGATTTTTTTTCATCTAGTTTAACCAGAGTTTGAACCTCAAATACTGGCTTCTTTTCCTAAGTATCTTTCATTGATAATAACCAATATTTCACAATAANGGTCATTGATGTCTCATCAATTCCTTAAACTCTAGTTTTCACAAGATAATTTGCATGATTTTTTTTCATCTAGTTTAACCAGAGTTTGAACCTCAAATACTGGCTTCTTTTCTTAAATATCTTTCATTGATAACTAATATTTCACAAGAGCTCTCTTGCTTTTCAAGTTAACATAGCTAACCCTTATTGCAGAGCCTGCATTCATTTCAAGTATTTATTTTAGTAAGTAGGTACTTGTTAGTGCTTGCACTGTGTTACTGCTGTCAGATAGACACCATCTGGTGGCTAATAAACAGATGTATCATTTCCAATTAAAAACAAGTATAAAAATTATTTTTAGTCACCTTGGTGAAAGAGAATCAGGTCAGGAAGTACTTAAGCAAACCGGACATCCATAAATCCATGGATGAACCCAGGAGTGCTGAAGGAGCTGGCAGATGTCACTGCAAGGCAATTATTGATAATCTTTGATTGATGGTGTCAACTGGGAGAAGTGCCCAAAGGCTGGAGGAAAACAAATGTCATCCCCATTTTCAAGAAGGGCAAGAAGAAGGACCTATGGAACTACAGGCTAATCTGCCTCATCTTCATCGCCTCTTGTCCTGTCACTGGGCACAGCTCAAAAGAGCCTGGCTCCATCCTTTCCTTACCCCCCGCTCAATAGTGCATTAAAATGTTGATTTTTCTGCTCTCTGTACTGACTGTTGAAGTTCAAAGATTTCTTACACTGAAAGCTTTCTTCAAGATTGTGTTTTCTGGGGAAAATTTTGATGAGCTGCCCAGTTCTTGATCTCTTCACTTGTCATCTTGGTTTTGTCCACTCTTAGAGACAAGTTACTGGATCAGACAAAGCATGGCCTGTCCTAATATAACTTCTGTCCAGAGAGGATCATCATACAAAGCATCTTAGTATGGGGAAATACCTTTAAACCAGAAATGGGTTGGTCTTGACCCCTGGTCAGCACTCAGGAGCCAGAAAAGAACATCCTCTCAGCCCAGCAAGCCACAGCCAGAACCTCTACAGAGATTAAGACATCAAGAGAAGTTCTACAGCAAAGATCAGCAGACCTGTAACCACCCAAATGCAGTGGGTGTTTTCTAGTCCCTGCGGTTCCCAGCAATACACACCTCTGGATGCCTACAAATATTCACATGCAGGTAAAGATTTAAATGTGCATGACTTCTGTTTCTAAATGTGGCCTCTCACTTCTGTCTTTGTTTCTCCAGTTTGAAAAAACAAACTTCCATTTTCTATCAAAATACACTGATATCACCTCCAAAGATGCCTTTTGGATTGGGACTTATCAGTCATGTCCATTCAAAAATGTAAGTTTCTGGCTGTGAAATGTAGGCACCATACAGGCACCATGGAACTTGCCCTAAGACAGCTCTGGACACAAAGAAAACAGAATTCTAGCTGCCTACAAAACTCCACAGACCAAGGGGGAGACCCCAGGAAGCTGCGCAGCAACCTCAGTCTTCAGAGCCTTGACTTTGCACAAGTCCTGATGTAGATATGCACATCTTTTGTTGGATCCAGTTTTTGAAAATCCCACTGCAGGAGGGAGGAATCTGGGTGGTAATGAGGATCCTTGTGCTCAGACAGTGACCTGAAGCCTCGGTATTATGTTTATCAGAAAGCAGGGATCTGCTTTTCCTCACCACTGCAATCCAAGCCTACTGGTTTAAAATTCCATCTCTCATACAAGCAACAATAAATAAGACCAAGCTTTTGCCAAAAGAGACAGAGAGAGAAGCACTTCCTATGGGACTGGCAAAGTCTATGAAATACAGAGCTGTAAGTAAATCATCTCACTCCAGTCAAAGGCCTGCATCCAGCAGAATAATTCAATACAAATTCCTTGGTGATTTATGCAACATGAGCAAAACCCTCTGCTTTGCAATAAACAATGGCTGGAGCACTTGGGTAAGCCCTGTGATGAGAAGTTCCAGTGAGGGGAGGGAAAACTCCTCACAACTCAGCTGAAAAGTGCTGCCCTCGCATCAAACTCCTAAAATGCAGACCATTTTCATGGATGTATGGCATGATACTAAAGGCCATTCATAAACAATCAGGTCCCACCTGCTTCTGGCTCCCTCCAGGAAGCTCTCTGCTGTAAAAGCTGGCATGAAGGACATTAGGGATGAGTGCTGTGCACCCAGAGCTTTAATGGTGATGAACTGCAAGTTGGACATGCTGCATGTTGGAAAGGAATCTTTGCTGTAGAGTTTCTCAGAACTCTAAAAAGATGTTGGCCTCAAAGTGCAATAGGGTTATAGGAGAAGATATGATCAGATTATTGCCTCAGGCATGTGTTTGGCAGAGCTTTGGAAAGGAGCTGGATGGACAAGTGCCAAACTTACTGGTAGAGCTCATGGGCATTTTTCTACTTAGTGCTATGTCTGCTCCATTACTGCACTTTCCCAGGCTTAAAGCTGTTTTCTCTTTTTCCTAACATGGAATTCCTTGCAGGCAGCCTCAGCATCTCTGTGATCACTGAAGATTTGCCTGCTAAATACAGTCAGGCAAGAATTGCTGGCACACAGTGCATCAGGGAGATGTTCAGTTCAGTTCACAGTTCAGACCCTGTGAGATAACCAGATGCTACAGGGCGGTTTCTGCCAAAGTGGTCNAAAAAAAAAAAAAAAGGATATTTGGTGAGATTATCACAATAATAACAGAAGAGGGACAGGGAAGAAGAGGAATTAAAACATACAGGAGAATCTCCACATTGAGGATCAATAACCCCAAAGTTAGCACAAGCAGTGACTGAACAACATTTCCTCTGGGACTGGGCATCACACACTTTTTTTTCAAGTCCTTAGACTTCTAGACACCATGTGGAGCAAATGTTTTCAAGACATGAAGATGTGACTACAAATAATGGTGGTGAAAGAAGAAGTAATTTGCTCAGATATTAGGCAGAACAGAAGGGCTCAGTTAGGGGAAAGCTGTGCCATGAATTGATCTTAACCACACTTTTGCAAAGGAAGAAACAATTATCTCTAAAGACAATAAAAACACCACTTTAGCAGAACTCCCCTGTTCTTATTTTTTATGTCTCTTTTAAAACTACCCGAAGTAGGGTGAGCAGATACGTCCAGGTTGGGTTTTTTTCTGGTGAAGATTGATGAAAGAAGCAAAAGGTAAAAAGGGAAAGCAGTAAGGACACTTTGGGGGCCTGGTTGTTTACATTGAGCACTGTCCTACACAGGCCCCAAGACGGTCAAAGTGAAGGCAACAGTATCCAGAGCTCAGACAGTCAAACTCTGGATCATAGGTCTGTCACTGCTTTAAAAACTGCCAGGAAAAGCAAGCTCAGGTTTTAGGAACACAGCACTCGCAGGCAGCAACAGGGGGGACTGGGGATGCTCAGTCCAGAGCAGGTTCAACATCAGTACACTACAATGAAAGGCCAGAATTCATTACACAGCGAGGTGAAACAATTTTCCATACAAAGGAAAACATAGTCAAAGATAGGAAGGAGGAAATATATTAGCTAGACAGTTTGACTAACAGAAACTCCCAAGTTTTGATTTATATTCTATATACTATAAATAATATTTTAGTTAACATGCTTTCCTACCTGCTCCTGCAAAAAGAGTTATTGTATACATTGTCTAAATCTTTACATGTCTTCCCAGTTTCAGGCTTTACAGCAAGAGGCATTTGGAGCTTTGAAAATAATCATGCTATAGATAATGTAGCCTGTTAGCTACTAAAAAGTTTGGTGAAGTTCTAGAAATGGGAAATAAAAATTAAAATATGAAAAAGAATTAGAAGTTGAGCTGGGCCTTATAGAAGCACTAGGATTAAAATAAACTCCACCACAATTAGAAATGAGCTAACTCTGCTTGATTTTCCTAGGGTGAGGTAATCTTATATTACCAGATCAAGAGAAAAAAGGTGACATCCTCTCTACAAGGATGGTCCACTCCTGGAATTTCAGCTCCTACACAGTTTCCCATCTGCAGGTGCTTCAAGATGTCCATTAAGAAGAAAATGTGCCAGTTTTCCAGGACTTAAAGTTTTGTCTCAGAAGGAAAACCACCTGTTGGTGACACCAGTAACCTTAGATTGCTCCCTTCAACTGTCTTTTAGAGCCCCTAACTGATAAAGGCTGCATTACAACCAGAAATCAAATTTATTATAAATCATACTGTACTGCTGACACTTGCTGTGTATTTTCTTGACTTGGTAGAACTCATTAGAGGTGCACTGCTAAAAGGCAAAAAACAATGACTGTAAGGAATGAAGGAATATTTGGTCCAAAGAGGGGGAAAAATTTCTTGAGAGTGGTGCAGTGTTGGAAGAGCTGAAGCGGCATGATCTGCATCCCAGGAGATTTCAAAACTCAGGAGCAATTTGATCTGACTTTCAAGCCAGCTCTTCTTTGAGGAGAGGGGAGGTCTAAGGACCACACATTCATTCTAAAATAATGTTGTTAAAACTTTGATCAGCATTCAATAACATGTATAAAACCTGCTTTTGTTATGCAGGGACACAATTCTCAGGGAGTGTCCTCCCAGTCTCTGGATCAACAGTGGCATCGCTGTTGCCCAAATTGCTAAAAACTGAGTTTGAACTCATCTTCATTTGAGAAAATAAAATCATCAAAAATAGAAGAAAATTACTAAACCACAGGTGTTTTTATAGCACCTTTTTATATCATAGTGCAAGGATTGAGAGGAACTACTGTTGATAAGTGCATTCCTACCAAAACGTCAGACTAGAGAAACTCCTCTCTTGTAAAAATCAATACTGAAATTAGAATGACAAATAACGTGTGTTACAGCAGACAGATCCCCAGAGCTCTGCACAGTCTAAAACTGCAGCTTTCCTTCTCTGCTTTTTAATATATCACTCAGGCTTTCCTGAGATGACTGAGATGAGGTAAACCATTTTAAGCACTTTTAGCCTAAGATATCTGTTAGCAAATAATTTGGGATTTCTCTCTCAAATAAATATGTATCATCCTCTTCATGTGAGTTAAAAAGAACCAAAAAAAACATTTAAATTAATATTTAAACATTCGTACACATTTGAAAATGTCTGCATTAGGCAGACTGTGTTTCAAACAATGTGTTTTTATATCTGGATGTGCACTGAGAGATGAGGTGCTATAACAGCTTACAAATCAAACCTCAATTCACACTGTACTATTTGCTCAATCTGCACTATATATTTCCTTTAAGTCTTTAACTGAAATTGTTCTGCTGTAGAATAGAAATATGTAACAGCCACTGTGTTCTTATTTGGTGAAACCCTCCTCAGCCACAGCTGCATTTTCTTTTACAAAAAAATTTTGCTTTTTCTTATAGCCCAAAGAGTTCCACAAAGCCAGAGAACGATATTTTTACAGATTAAGAGACAGGAATGAATGGAATTGTCACTGAATTTTGTAATGTTCCTTAATTTCCTTTTGCTATTAAGATCTTAAAAATTTTCCAAGACTGACTATGCAGTTCGATTCCCTGACGATGACACACCTTAGAAGAGAATCTCCAGTCTGTACCAAAAGGGAGCATAACAAATATGTGTCTCCTATCTTTGGTGTAAAACCAATTGGGAATTGGCAAGAACTGTGCGGTCAGAAGGAAGGTGCTGAGGCACCAGGAATAATCTATAATAATTCTACAGTGCCACATCTAATCTCTCAGCATCCACACTTGAGTTAAAGAATGACTTTCAGTTTGCGTTCCTACGGAATAAGAGTGAAACAGGAATAGTTAAAAACACCTTGCAAGCTGGATTTAAAAGTTAGACTAAAAATTCAAATTAAATTTGGGATGTGAATATTATTTAAGCAGCATACTTCAACAGAGTTAATGTATTTGAAAACAGCAGGCATAAAGTATAAAGGAAGATAAACGTTGCTTCATCTGTCTATCAAAGCTTGAATATAAACTTAAGTTACACCAGAAAAAAAACAGAAAAAAAGTTGAGTATAATCTAAGCAATCTAAGAAAGAAGGATCAGAGTAAATTATCAAAAAGCACAATATGTATCCACATCAAGGCTGAGCTCAAATACCCCCGTGGTGCAAAAGTGAAGGAAACTACTTCATTGGCAGAAAGAGAGGGGTGGCCATTCTCCAGGTATATCCACACTAAAGCTCTAACATTACCCAGGAAATAAAAAACATATTTATTTTAGTGGTAACAGTCAAACTTGCAGTCAAGAAAAATATGGAAGATAAAAGCAAGAAAAATCATCTCTGAGAACAGACAATCAATTGCACATGTCTGGTCTTCTTTTTGTTTCTCACAGAAGTTTAAACCACAGAATTTCCATGAAATCATATCAGCACAGAGGAACACTATAATGGAGACAGCAAAATACAAATGAAGATGGAGTGCAAGCAGATGAACCTCTATTTTTAACTCAGCTGAGCTGTCAGGTCTGCTAAAACTTGAGAATTCCTCTAGCCAGTCACAGTTTAATTTAACACTTGTAATATTTACTAGCAACACAGCAGGTGACAGAATCTCATCTGAGTTTACCTGTTCCATAGAGGAGCTTGGCCCAGAAGAACTGCTCTACAAAAAGTACATAAATTTTGCCTCAAAAACTTTGAGGCAAAAAAAGGAGGAAATTTCAAAGCCTCGCAGAACATCAGTATGGTTGGGTGGTCTGACTTCCACTTGCCACTTTGAAACATCTTGCTCCCAAAAAGGAGCAATTCCTCTCACATTAAAAGTTAGTGCTTAACTCTTTGAAAAACTATGTGCAGTGTTTCAGTTTTAACTCAAAATATAACAAAAATATTTTACAAAGCTTATTGACCATGTATATTACCAACACCAGCTTTTGCAGGTAATCACAGAGGGGCAGATCATAGAATAAAAAATATCTGGAGTTTGATTATTCAAAAGATAAACTGTAACAAATGTCATCTTTCTTATTTCTACAAATTATCAAGGAACAGATATTTGTTGAGGTTTTTTCTATTTCTTAATATCCCAGTTCATTTCTTGCTAGACAGGCAGCTTATATAAGAATGTTTTGTTCAGTAGTTTTCTCAAATATGTCTTTTCTTTACTCAGTACTTATAGTACAAACAAAATACAATACAAAAAAAAATTGTTTTGTTTTGGCTTTCTTTTAGATATCGTGGGAAATCCTTGAAAATCATGGCTGGTTCATTTTGTCTTATTTTAAAGCCAACTTCTTCTATGTTTATAAAGAAAAAATTCATAAATATACCAAAAAAAAACCCCACTGGAAACACATATGGATGTGTTCAGATGGATTAAACTTGTAAAACCAGGAGTAAAAAATTCAAATCAATTTCAAAACTGTCAAATACTTTCACACTGATTCATGATGTGAACACCAGCTTCTGATTATTCACCAGATTTTGTGAACATACTCTCCAATAAAAATTCATCAGTGTAAATGGCAATTCCTCTCCTTTGAACAAATCAATACTTAAAAACCTCCAAAACCCAAAATATGGCATTCTTCCAGGAATAAGCACTATACAAAAGCACAGGTAATAATTGTTGAGTGTATTTTTGTTATAGTAAATTATCATCAGAGTCACAAAAAAAAACAGTGAGGGCATTATTTTTAACGTTTTGATCAATCCAAGATTTCATTTGCTGAACTAAGTGCAAATTAATTAATCTGCATCACCTCAGAACCAGTTCCCTTGGTGTTTCACACAAGTCCACATTACCTTATGAGATCAATAGGCTGAAACTTGTAAAATACTCCATATCTCGCCCATTCTTGATACAGCAACTAAAGAAAGAAAAAAAAAAACCCAAACTGAAAATTATCTTGAAATAAGTATCCCTTCTGTTTTCACAAACATCTCCTAAGAGTTTGCACCAAAAACAAAACAAAACAAAACAAAAAGAGCAGTTTTCCACACAAACACATTTTTTGGACAGTTCTAGAAGCCTCCAACCAAGCCAGCAATGTGAGGATGGTGGAACATCCTTCTCCACACATCTGCCCCCTCCCCACCACATTTATTACACAGTGAAGTTAAACAGGCTCAAAAGCAAAAATACAGGATGCTGAAGCCTTGCCATTTGGCACCCCTTGGGCCATTACCCCACAGCATTACCTACAACATGCTATTTATTTCCATATATAATCATACTAAGAAATGCATTCACTCAAATATACTAAAGAAGAAAGTTCAAGCTATCAAATTCTTAGAAATACCCAGAGGCTGTTTTGAACACAGCTACAGAAAGGAATTTGAAGAGCAAAATGAAAGTTCTTTCTAAAATAGCTTTCCATTTAGGAACAGGTTCTTTCTGTAAGTTTATAATAATTTTCTGATTTGCTTCTAATAATAGGGATGCTGCTGTAGCATATGACAATAGTGTATTTCCCAGGTAGGTAACAAAGCCCTCATGGATTTTTTAATGTCAAATATCAGGACAGCAATGAAGGATTACAAATTGCCAGTGGGCCAGAACCTTAAAGAGGACTAAACCAGTGTTTATACTCATGGTGAGTTATTGCCATTCTGCTGTTCAAGATCTATCTTTGAAAGTTTTTGGGTTTTTGTTTTTTGGTTGTTTTTTTTTTTTAAAGAGCAGAAATCCCACTGAAACTGGGAAATTCCTTTACTCCAATCAACACTCTTAGGAAAGACTGAAGCCCTCTCAGTCTGAGGGTTTCATTGACTGCAGATTTCTAATTCTAATATGATGTTACAAAAATGTTGTTTCACTGTGCATTTTCTTCAAGGAAATCCTAAAGAAGGTTGATAAGGAACATTTTTATGTTGTAAACTGGTATAGAAATCTTAATTAATTCTGCTGCCTTATTGGCATAAGTACCCATGTGGACTCAGTTCATTTTTGGGGCTTATACAAGAGAAAATTGAAATGGAAGATACAGATAAGTTAAAATGGGCAAAATAAAAGGGGGCAGAAGAAAAAAAAAGAAAAAGCTCAAAAATGCCCTCCTTTCTTTTAAACCTGATCAGGGTTCTTCAGGAAATTAAACACTGAGTCTATTAGATTCAGATAGAAAACAGATGATGTTATGCATTGGAATACTACAGAAGATTCAATGCCTAGGCAGCAGGGACATATGTGAATAATCAATGAAGTATTTCTGGAAAGAAGCTTTTATGTTTTTAATACTTAACACTTCATAACTGAGCCTAATAGGCAGAATAAAGAGAGGGAAGCACAAAGTACAACTAGTAGGGGGAATATTTTTCCAGACACTGGGCCTTCTAGGCCCTCTTCCCCCCCATTCCATAGTACCCAATCTTCCTCCACTGACTAATGTTCATTTACTTTTTTTTCTCTAAAATTTTTGTTTTCCAAGTCAGCAATCTGTGGAGCTGCCTCTCAGAATCCATTGCTGGATCCCTATCACTTGCTCAGAGAAAATTCTGCAAGTCCAGAGCACACAATTCCTTCAAAAACAAAAAGTTCAAAGTAACAGACACAAATAAAAAAGCTTCTTTATAATTTTTGAACTTTGCTTTGCTTACCGAGGTTCATACACTAAATTAAGTTTTATGTGGCACATGAAGACATCTAGTGGCTGAATGGCAACATTATTTACCAAAACCTACGAAGATTGTTTTCAAATTTTACTATTTCAGCATTGGAGAAATCAGATGTACAACCTCAGTTTGTACGAACTCTGTCTTCATAGTATAGTAAATATTGGAGGTATCTAAACATTCCCTTTTTCTTCATTCCTCCCTCCTCCCCTTTCTCTCCCTACCGTTTTCCCTCTTCATTTCCTATTCTATTGTTTTCATATCAAGGAAAATAAAATGAGCAAACATTAGAGAACCATATGGAAGGGATCTTAATAGATTACAGTAATTAAATGGGGCTTTTTCCCATTTCTGAAAGTAAGCATATATATTAAGCACAGTGTGAATTCACACTGTTTCTCTTGAGGGTTGATCTATTTTCAAATGTCTTTTGATAGCTCAAGACTTTATTTACAAAATAATTGGACACAGATTTTTAGAAATTGCATGCAATTTAATTGAATGCACAATCAAATGAAAAGTACAACTATGTTTTATTTTAGTAACCATTCCTCTCTAGTAGAATTTGGTTATAAAAAGAAAATTATTACATTATTTATGTAACAACTTTTGCTTCCTGACAGGTTGAAAGATCTTGTCTATGCATGCAGAAGGAAACTGGAAGCATTTCAAGATGTAAATATCAAATTAAATTTACTGACATACTTCAGAAGAAGATTTATAAAAATCCCTTGAAAACATTTTTATGTGCAAAAATACAGGAAAATATGTAATGCAAAAAATGAATGCATTTGTAAAAACACCTACATTTTTGTAGAATGGCTAATGCTTTACAGTGACATTTAGAACAAAAATTCACATTTATTACATTAAATCTAATATGAAATAAATTTTGCAATGTATTTTACCTTTCTTTCATTCATGTCATCACTTTGGCCTTCATATTCACCCTGGAGAAAGAAAATAGCTTAATAACTGATGTAAAAACAGGTAAAACTAAATAAAATGCTGCTCAGCTGCTCCTACATTGTTGATTTTACTTTTAGGTCACAACTTGAAACATACTTCTGTAAGAGTTTTCATATTAGAATCACACTTAGAAGAGATTTTCATTGTCACAGACAGCAAATATGAATGTCTATGAATTGATTTCTCCTGAGTGACACCAGCAGAGGACTGGATTTTTAACAGGACATACGTACATCGTGAAGTGGGTAGGCTGCATCATAAACATTGTTTGCTATTAACGTGCCAATGCCTAAAAGAAAAAGAAAAATTCAGGTGGTCAACAAGGAGAATTGAACAGAAGATAGATTATTAGAGATTTCATTTCATGACATTCCAGAGGGGATGGATTTGTATCACTGACAACAGTCAGGATGAGAATAGAGCAACATAGGGGTTCCTGGCTGTGCAAACTGTTTTTCAGAGAATCTCATTTCCATAAAATGCTTTTTTTCAGTGGACAGCACAGCACAAAGGCTCTTTTGATGACCTTTTCACCCTGATAGCAATGACCCACATGACGGAGGAGCAAAGCATCCAGAAGGTTTTCTTCAATCTTTACAATGATCAGAACCATGGATCCCTACTGGCACACCCCAACATTTAAAAACACTTTCAAAGAAGTTTGTGGTTATAAAATCATAAAATGGGTTGGGTTGGAAGGGGTCTGAAAGATCAGCCAGTTCCTGCCCCCCTGCCATGGGCAGGGTCACCTTCCACCAGACCAGGTTGCTCAGAGCCCCGTCCAGCCTGGCCTTGGACACTTCCAGGAGTTTAGGAAGGGAATTCCCAGCAGTGACTGCAGCACCTACAGACAGACACAAGATCCCTGCTGGCTCTCAAGACCTGCAGCTCTCACAACAATTTCATCCTCAGTCTCTGCAGGTGAAAACAATTGTTCCATAAAAAGGCAACCAAAGATGAGTAATTTATAATAATTAGTATTTTTTTTATATATGTATAAAAGATCTCGTTGCTTTCTATGCCCAGAAAAAAGTAAAACCAGCTAGCATGTCCTTAGCAATGAAAAACATTCCATAGTCAAATTACACATCATTCTGAGATACTTGGAAAAACCATTTGGTCTGAGATGCTACATAGGCAGCACCAATACATGTAGTCTTTGATACAAAAGCAAGTACAACTACATGCATTAACAGAATCAGGAAATCATGCTTGGATAGTGTCAAGCCTGGTCCTGAAAGCATTCAAATGTTTGGAAGTTTATTTACAGTGGTTCAGAGTGCCGATAGAAGAAAATAAGCCTTCCTTGTATAATATCATAGGAGTGGAATCGGATTAAGCCTTACAGAGCTGTTAAAAAAAATCCATAAGCAAATGTGTTTGAAGTGTTATTTTCCTCCTATTATATTATAAAATGTGTTTAGGAAAACCAAAGCCTGCTATAAGCATTTCCAACATCACTGTCCTGCCTCTTGAGCAAAGTAAACCATGAACTCTTATTTTTAAAAAAAAGGAAAAAAATTATTTTAAACCTCTCCTGATGAGTGGTTTTAAGTTGAAGACCAGTGGGATTGGGAAAGCCTGAGTGACATTTGAAACATAGGACTTTTGGGGGAGGAACTCAGAAGACTAAAGGGATAATTGAATTTAGGTCAAACATGGTGCCCAATCAGGTTTTGGCTACAAACCAGATAGATGGAAAGGACGGGAATGTTAAAACAGTTACTCCATGTCAAAAGGGATCTTGAGCTGACCTGAGCTTGAAGTGCATCAGGCTGCATTTACACCTTAGAACTTAAAAAAACATTTCTGAAAAATTATTACCAGTGCTTTGATCTCTAATGATGGCTGTTACTCCACTAAAACCCAGAACACGCTATTGAAGTAGAGAAAATTTGAAGCAAGAGCCAGAAACCTCCATTGGCAAAATGCTCTTTCCTTTCCTACTCTGTCCTTGTAGGACAGGTTGCTTCTCTCAAGTTTTCTGCCCAACAAATTCCAAAGCCTCCAGGAGGGTTTCCAGCATGCCAGCTGGGGCAATCCAGAAAAATAAGGCAGCATTCCCCTCTACTCCCCTACTGGAGCCTTTTCAGCAGATCAAAACATAGAACAACATCGAATAAACAGTTAAAAAAGCAGACACACACCAAATAAAGTTTTGAAATGGAGAACGCCTGATATTTTTAAAACCAAATTTTCTTTTTTTTTTAAAAGAAACACTGTGGCAATCATAAATTTAAAAGTCTGGATCGAGAAAAGGCAAATGGTTTATATTGCAAAAGAGAAAGCATTTTTGTGGCTTTCATTTTGTGTAATTTTTAAAAAATAATAAAAAAAAATCTCCTGTTCAGAGAAACATAATTAATCTATTTTCCTGTACCAAAGATGTGTTACTGCAGGTTCCCTGTACAAAATCACACCAAGAGTGTGCAGAACCTTGCTGCAGCACAATCTTTGCCAGGAGCATTACCCTTGGGCATTGTGATCTGTCCCTAAGTGGTCAAGCTTGCAGAAAGATTTCCAGAAAATATGTCAGATAAGGAGCACCATCACTTCTTTTCCACTAGGGAGATGTGTGCCATGATCCCACAATGGATGAGAGAAAAGAGGAGAGAAAAGAGAGTAAGTACACCTATATAAATTCTGAACCTTGAGAAAATTAAATAAATTCTGAAGTTCAGGCTCCAAATATTTCAGTGTTATCCCAAAAGTATCTTCAAAATAGTCATATTTAACTCATATATTTCACCAGACAGCTCAGGGAGGTGATTTTTAAAGCTGAAGTAATAAAAATAACCTGGAAATATGTATTTATTCTATTAAAATGGCAAGAAAAATATGCTCTTGCAAGAAATAATGATACATATTGCAACTGACATCTGAATTTTCCAAAGCAGATCATACAGTAATCAAATCCAATTTTATAACAATTCATTAAATGCGAGTTATGTGCCAGATGCTGCACCTGTAGAAATGAAAAGCCAGCTCCAATTACCATGTCCTATCCAAACCATGGAACAGAAATTCTGATTTTATGCCTCAGAAAAAACATTTATTTAAATCTGGTTTTTTTGAGGTTTTTTTTTTTTTGTCAAAATGCCCCAGCATATTTTGTGTCCTGCTAGAAAAATCAATTTTCTGTGAGGCACCTAACAAATTCCTTTCAAAAGAACACCTCTAATTCTCTTCCCTCCACCTTACCCATGCTGTTTCTGGCCTTTGTAGATGTGCGCTTCAAAATTTCTCTCACCTGCAAAAAAGAACAGTGGGATAACACACAAATCTTCTTTTAGCATCACTTCCATCGTGGAGCTAGCAATAAGACAAAACTTTAAAACAGGTGATTCCTGCAGTGTTGGTTTGCACAAACATTTGAATCATTTAGCAGATTTTATTGGTGGATTATCTGCTGGATTATGGCTAAACTCTGCAGTGACATATCCTTATAGAATTATCTGAAATATAGGGACTATATGGAAGGAATCTAGTTAAAGATTAGGAGCAGGGTTAAAACAGCTTTGAGCAATGGAGAGGAGTCAGTAGTTTCCCTGCAGAGCATTTGCAACTCCCGAACCACCGAGCAGCTCCAGAAAAGAATTTCTTAAATACGTTTATGTCAGGAATTAGTGTTCTGCAAGAGCAGACAAATGCATAAATTGATGACATTTGCAAAGGTGAAACAAAAGCACTTCCTACAAATCCCATTCTAAATCCCACTAGCAAATCCCACTCAGCATAAGACAATGATATATTACTTTTATTAACTTACTATTCGGCTGCGGGTAGCATTGTCAAAAAAGGTGTCTTTGTCTTTGATGTTATACCTGAAACATTGAGGGGGGAAAAGTCATCTCTGTTTTAAGACATGGAAGCAACAAGTAAGACAACATGTAACATTCTAATTTAGAATTCACTCAGAAACCACAGCTAATCAGAAAGACAGATGTTTAAAGGAAAAATAGAAAACAAAATGCAGTGTGACAGAATGTGCTGTTTAAGACCCGGTCACTCACAGATCTACCAGAATTGCAGTGATGGTGGGCATAAAAATGCAAAATTATTAGCTAATATAAAATGGCTTTTGGGTAAGAAGAACCTCTCTATTGTCTACAAAAGATAACATTTTAATTTTTTTTTATAACATGCCCTCAACACTAGAATATACGGAGGTTATGTTATTAGGTTTCAACCAGCCCCATGCAGATGTTCATTACTCTTTTCCTGGCCACTAAACAATCAGCATTTCACTTGCTTTCAAATAACCATTCTGCTGGAATTATGCCTTCCCTTAAACCCCAAAATCATCATATGTGAAATTGGCTGCCCAGTTTATTCTCCTCCATCAATTTTACTTGTATTCAGAATTAATTAAAATTGTCAGAGGGCAATAAATGATATGGTGGGTCACTGTATTTATTACTGGATTTTATTTATCGAACATAAAGACAAGGAGACACCCAGGAGGAAAAAAAGAGTGTTTAATGTCAAACTGGGCCCAGAAATATTATTCTGAGTGAAAGGGCAGGTGTCAAGGATTCCTTATCTGCATATTATTAGCTGAGTTTTAATTGCTACAATAAATCTATCAAGAGAGAAAACATCACTACATTTCTACTAGCTGCTTTTTTTTTTTTTTTCCAAACAGGCAGTAATATCCCTAACCAAATAATCAGGAATTTGGTGGGAGGATTTCTACATTCCAAGCTAAACACAGATATTTTATTCGGTGCACTGCTTCCAGTGCCTTTTCCAGCAGAAGTAAGTAGAACACTGGCAGAAAGTCCCTGCAACTTAGATTTCTGTTAATCCACTGAAAATCTAACAACTTTAGATACTTTCTCAAGATTTCCACATATGCTTGATGAATTTCTGAATTTTGAGTGAAATAGGGGTAGAAAAAAACGACAATACTAAAGTGATACATTCCAGTTTTCTACATTGTTCCTCAAATTTTAAAGTACTCACAAATATATTTTCTCTCTGGAAAACGGGTAGGACAAGTTTTTCATTTTGGTGTTTTCTTGTTGTGGCACCTGGGGTTGCAGAGGTTCAGTCAATTTGCACCATATTTCATTTAATGTCTTGAGTATTCCTCCTTCTTCTTTGATTTCATACATCTGAGAGAAAAAGCTGTACATTAGCATGTCTTTTCCAAAATTATACTAAAATGAAGAAGAAGATAATAAATAATAATTTGCTGTACACATATGTTTAAAGCAGTAATTAAAATAAATGTCTTCTCTGAAGACGTATTCCCATATAACTGTAAGCGCCTGAATCCATATGGGTTGCAGTTCCAAAAAATTCTTGTCCTTCACAAGCTGCTTCCAGGAAAAAAAAAAAAAACCTCAGTGCAGAATTATTAATACAAGAAAAAGAAGAAAAAAAGCAGTTTTTCACCCAGAGCTCCAGGTACGCATTCATCTCACAGTCAAACCACCTGCCCAGAAGGATGCTGGGAGAGATAATAGCAAAAGCTTGACTAAAATCCAGGGAATTAAAGACTGAGGCCAAAAAAGCATTGAAGGTTTTTCTCTATTTTTTCTTCATCCCTGTTTGTCAGGTGACCATCTCCAACAAGTATTGGTCCAATATTTTCCTCACAGATTCTCTTGTTATTAACATACTTTAAAAAGTTTGAGTTGTGTGCCACACTGGCCAGTTTCAACTCTAGATGAGTTTTGGCCTTTTGGGTTTTCTCCCTGAATATGTGAACCACAGCTTTGTAAACTTCCTGTGAGGCCTGGCTTTGTTTCTAGAAGTGGAATTCTTTTTTCTTCTCAAGCTCCATGAGGAATTTTGTGTTCAACCAAGGACTCATGGAGCCCTCAAAAGCAGATTCCCAGGGAACAGTGCTAAGTAGGTCCTTGGGTGGCTTTGAGTTTGCTCTCTTGAATCCTAGAGCAACAACTCTGCTGACCTTTTTTTCTCATTAGGCTGAATATTTTAAACTCAACCATTTTGTGGTTGTTGTAACCAAGGCAGCCTCCTACCATCACCTACCCCACATGTCCTTCTGTATTGCCAAATACCCAGTCTGTGTGGGCATCTTTCCTGGCAGGCTCACTGAATCCTTGGGGCAAAGTATTATCTTCAACACCCTTCAGGAATTTCTCGGACTTGCTTATCACAGCGGTGTGATATTCCCAGGTAATGTTTGGCAAGGGGGCGTTTCCCATATGGACAAGAAATTTCTCCTGGTTGCCCATGGAATAATTCATCAGTCAATGACATGCACTCAATGAGATCTGCTTTGTTTTTCACCCCCCTAATCCTCACCCAGGAGCTCTCAACTTTAGAATCCCTTAACTGCAGTTTTTCCCTTCCCTACAGCAGAATTCCTCCACCTCTCCATCTCTGCCCATCCCTCCTGAAGAGCCGTGATCCCCATCCCAGCACTCCAGCCATGGGATTCATCCCCCCAAGACTCACCAAAGCCAGAGACATCACAGCTCTGGGGAGAGAGCAATGCTCCCATTTGTTCCCATACTCATATTTGAGTCTGGCACAGTCTCGCTCCCCAAAATAACTGCATTATCATATCCAGAAGTTTATCTGTAGATAAAAGGGCTCAGAGGGTACCCTTTCCCAGCATATCATGTGTTCTGAAGGAGGATTTAAAACTGAACATTTGGAAAAAAAAATATTTGTAACCAATTTGTGTTTAGAGGTGGATAAATACTTTTGCCTGAAAATGCTTTTTTTTTTCTGGTTTCATAGGATCCTTGAACAAACAAAAAGCATCACAGAAAATACTTAATGTGCCTTGAGAGCAATGTTTGTCTCTTTGAACAAAACCAGAATTTTCCTTTTAGTGGTTACTGGCTGAAATTTTTTTTATATTGTCAAATCCCAAAAGGACAAGATTTCTGTTTTTTCAAAGTTGATTTTTTTTTCCTTCAAAGGAAACTCCTCTTTCAACTGTCTGTAATTCCAAAAAAAATCCTCAAACCTTAGGACATGAACATAGCTTTTCTGTCAAGCTTGTTTCTGGTAGTGCTGCCATTTCTGCAGCTAGAGATAACAAAGGATTTTTTTTTTATTATTAGAGATAACGGAGGATTTTTTTCTCCCAATCAGAGAAGAGAAGGGGATGCAGAACTGTTGTGAATGAGGAAGGTCCCATTGGATATTATCAGCTCCTGGCAGACCTTAACCTGGGCCAAAATGATGGCAATATTCTTCAATTAAAGTAGAGTAAAATTTACTTTGGTGCATCTGCAAGAAACTTGGAGGGGAAAACTCCCATGAGGGCAGAAGGAGGGAGAAGTGAGCAGGCACTAAAAATGCATAAAAGGAATTAATTTGGGAAAGGATCAAAGAGAGGAGCTGAATAAGTAGGTCCATTTCTAACAAGTTTCTAGGGGTACTGTATCTTTCTAAAACCTACTCATTTTCAATGATTGATTGGAAATATCCAAATTTTTTTCCCCCTGGGATGCAAACACATTAAGAGTATGCAGGATTGATGTGGCTGGTCTTCTGATAATGAGAGATTGTAACAGTATGAAATGTGAACCACAGTGAAACTTTCAGTGGGTGAAAACAACACGACAAAAACAAACAAAAAGAGACCAAACAATGGAGTGGGAGGGAAAAAAATCATTAAAAGACAGATGTCTTTTAATTCCAATGACAATGCAAAGAAATTGGTGCTCATTAGTGCAGTTGATGAGTATCACTAACTGAAAGCACAAGGCAGCTCCCCTGACTCCAGTGGAGTTGTTAACCAATGTGCTAAATCATTTCAGGAACACAGATTCGGGGATCTGCCACTCGGAATTTACAAGGTTTGCCAGCAATTCTGCCGAAAACAGATGAAATGGAGATAGTGAGCTGAAGTTCCAGTGACAACAAGCAGGTCTGAATTCACCAAGTCTTTGCTACCACCAAAACTGACTCTGAGGGGAGAGTCTCTCTCTCTCTTTGGAGAAATCCTAAGGCAATGACCAGCTTTCGTCCTGTCTTCCATACTGCACCTCACCTTTGAGGGAATTTCCTTGACAAAAATCCAAACAGCTCCTGCCTTCTCAGCTTTCAAAGCCCTCCTTAATGCTCACCTCTGTCATCATCCTCCTGAAGGCAGGCCATCAGCCATCTGCCTCTGCGACCTCTAAAAACCCCTTTGGAAATCCCATCTTAAATACAGCTCTGAACAGTAAATCATCTCAAAAGATTTGGTAATGTGGTAAAATAAGCCTGACAGTTCATTTTCTCTGATTTTTGAAATAAAGTAACTCCATGGGCTTCTATATATTTAATTATGATTCTGGTCCCTCCTCCTTCAGTCATACAACTTGTTGATAGAAAATGGGATATATTTACCTTTTTAGTGGGCATTTTTATTTTAAGGAGTTCTGCTTCTCGACTAAGGACTTGCCAAGGTGCATGTATACGGACAAAACTCAATCCTTGGCTCTTGTTCTGAAACGTAAAAAAAGGGAAAACAAGGTATTTAAATATTATTGAATAGAATACAGTGCTAATGTTTCAAGTTGTCAGCTCCAACTAAATCTTTCAACATAGGCAATCACAGTGAATAACCAACTTCTGCTCCAGCTGGGCTGCAGTGACATTTTTCTTAAAAGCTGAATGTTTTATGCTCTAAAATCCATTAATCTACTGCCTACAGTGTAGCTGTGTGTGCACCAGAATGACAGAAAGCTACAGGTCCAGATTTTGGAATAGTGTGAATGAGAAATCCCCAAGCTCCAGTTTTTTCGATATATTAATATTTTATAAGTTGGTACAAGTATATATATTTGTATAAGTATATGTATATTTGTATAAGTATATATAAAGTATTTGTATAAGTATATATATAAGTTTGTATAAATATTTTATAATCTGATTTCTTTGGTGGGCTTTTGTATCCATCTGAAGCAACAAGGAAAAAAGTACTTCTTCTGCTCCGGGTGGACTTTGCTCTAGGTTCCCACTTTCAGTTTTGCCCAACTATTTTCTGGACACTTCATCAGATCAGTGTTTCCTTACAGAGAATCAGGCCCAACATTTATTGCCCTAAATATTTGCAGTGGGAGTAGCAAACCTAAAGAAAACATAAAAATTTAACTGCTGAATAGAGCTGTGAGCCTCATGTTTGTGTAAATGACTGGCTATGCTGGTCAGAGGCATAAAACTGCCCAGAAGGGCTTTGACAAAGCCAGTTTTTTGCAGGCTGCGTGAAAGATGTCACGGTAGCACATGGGAGCTACAGAAAGGCACCCTGAGAAAAGAAAGCAGCACCCCTGAGAAAAGCATGAAATTTAAACAAAGGAAGGTTGAGACAGATCTCCTCAATGCACACAAATAAATTGTATCAGTAAATCACAGGTATGAATGCTCACTGTGGAAGTGTAGGGAAAAAAAGTTGGGAGGGAGATTAGAATGGAAATATCGGAGGGATCAAGGCAATGACCAGAAATCAAGGCAATCTCACACTATCTCCCATAGTGCACCTTCCCTTTGAGGGAATTTCTTTGACAAAAATCCAAATAGCTCCTGCCTTTTCAGCTTTCAAAGCCCTCCTGAAAACTCTGTCATCCCCCCCCTGAAAGGAGACTATCAGACCCTATCCTTGAGGGAAGGACATGGAAGTGGGCACAAGATGACTTTCACGAGGAATTTCTTCCTGGAAAGGCTCTCAGGCACTGGAAGGAGCTGCCCAGGGACGTTTGGAGTCCCCATCCCTGGAGGTGCCCGAGGAATGACTGGACGTGGCACTCAGTGCTCTGGGCCGGGTGACAAAGTGGTGACTGGTCAAAGGCTGGACTCGAAGATCTTGGGAGGTCTTTTCCAACCTCGATGATCCTGTGATTCAAAGGCTTGATGAATCCTAAGATTAATGATCTTTGTGTGGCTGCTTCCAACTTCATGTAAACCCCAAATATGCATTTGCTGAATGTGTCCTACTGCGTCCCAATTAAAAATTCTAAAAAAAAAAAAAATTAAAAAAAAAAAGATGGAAATCCTGCTATTATTGTGATCATTTTGCTCTTATTTCCCCTATAGCTGCAACATGAATTACAAAGATTACTCCCTCGCTTTCAGCTAACATTTCTTCAGTGGACCGGTGCTATTTTAAAGAGCAGAATGAGCTGCAGAATCTCTCTTTCGTCAGTCCACTGGGGAAGTCAGCTTTAAGAGAAGGAAGCAAAAATTTACTGGGCATGAGCAGATGTTCTGGTAATCATCTGCTGAAAACAGATTAATAACAGATGAGGGTTTAAATTTCAGTGGGTGACGATCAGGATGCTGCTTCTGAGCTTTTGGCTAAAATCAAGCATGTGTCCCTGTCTGGGGGACTATATTCCATGTTGGCAAGAGGAGGAACAGTGTGATCTAATTGGTTGCTTCCAGCTCAGGCTCATATGACTACACAGATTGCAAATAAAATTAGGGAAATAATTTGAAAGAATAGACCAGATGAAGAATATGACCTTTGAATATTTGAACAAAAATAAGTTGGAAAGTTGTGCTGTTCATGAAGTGATATCAGATGCTGAGGAATCAGATCATTAAAAATCTTTAAAAGGCTTAAAAATCACACCATGGTGGGAAATTGAGATAATTTTAATAAACACTAATGCAGAGTAAATAAAGTAGGGAGGTGATTCCTGCTGCATGGTAAACAAAAGGTGCAAACAATGGGATACTGTATGTTCACCTTGGGATTACTAGAACCATATCTCCCACATCTTCCTAACATTCAAATTAATCAAAGAATTTTAAAATAAATTCAAAACCATCAATTCCATATCATAGCTCAAGAGATAAACCATTTAGCTCATTTTCTGTGGGCTCACCAAAATAAACCATTTAGCTCATTTTCTGAGGGCTCACCAAAATAAAAGCCTATCGGGCTACTCCTCTGGTACCTTTCCCTTCCCCACTTTTCCAGGCTTCACCTGCAGCAGTTCCAGGTGTCTTTAAATGCCCTTTTTTTGTTACAATGTCTGGCAAGGATTTGCTCAATTAACTCATTCCCAGAAGGCTTCTTATATTGCATACATCTCCAAAAGTTAGAACTTGCTTTTCTCCTTGCCAGAGTGGATTTATAACTGTTTACTGGAGACATCCACTAACTGCTGTCCTCTGGTTAATCACCTGAAATGGTAATTGCGCACGTGTTCATCAAATTGTTCTCATTAAATGCTGTCAGTCTTCTATCTTGAATGCTCAAAATCACCACTGCTGATCCATTATACTCTGGATGTGTCACTAAAGCCAACATGTGGTGCTGGCAAACTTTTTTTTTGTTAGACCATTCACTTGTTATTTAATACAGCCATCCTTAATCAAGTCTTTTTTCACTTACAGCTGATGTCCCACAGGACTTTATCCTTGGCCCTGCATTGTTCCATGTCTCTATCACTGCACTCCCTGATTATATTTTTTAAATTACTAAGTATTCCTATGCAGATGACAAACAGATTTGTTGCTCTCATGATCTCTTTTTTTTTTCATTGTAAAATCTATATTCCATATTACAGAGTTCTTCCAATAAATTTCCAGAGTGGAAGTTTTTCAATAAGTTCATTCAGAATTATTCAAGATATATTTATATCTTGGCTTCTTCTCCATTTTCTGAAGCTGAATTCAGTTTTCCCATTTCAATAGGAAAGCTCAGCATTAAAGTCAAATGGGAGAAAATCTGGAAGGTCTGCTTTGCTTTTCAATCAGCACGTGAAGAAAAATATATTGGATATTTCTTTCAGTCTATCATGATTCTTAGTAGTCTAAAGCAGGGCTTTAACAGCAGCCTATATTGCATTTTTTCTGTCTTGGACTGAAAATGTATAGGCTGAATAAAATTCAGATTTCTCCAAGGAGTCTTTTTCTATCTTTCCTGCCTTAAGAGTAAAACACATTAGGACCTGCATCAGCTGCAAGTCTAAGATTTATTGCAAACTTATCACCATCAAGGCCATAGCAGAAAAAACTGTATGATAACTACAAAAGTTCTCATAAAGACATATATAAAGTGATTATTCTTTTTACTGAAAGCTGAATATTATGAAACATGGCGAGACAAGCATAACTAAACAGAACTAAATTTATTTAGACACCTCTAACATGAGCTAAACAATATGGTATTAAAGGCAACAGATTTGTCAGTCACAATCGAGCCAACAAAATGGGCAAACCCCATGATTTTATTCTGGAAAAGCCTCAGGAGTTTTTTTTTTGTTTTTTTGTGGTGAGCATATTGTTCCTAGGAATTTTGCAAATACAAAATTCATTGCTGAATACTACAGCTTAGTATTTCTCATTATTTCCTCATCACAAAATCACTGATCCCTCTATATTTAAGGAACACGGTTTATAAATAACTTACATATTAAAGAAATCGTTATTTTTAAATACTTGTCAAAATAAATAGATTTCTGCTACATATCTTAACAGGAAGAAAAAGCAACACCAAAGGGTAGAAAGAAGCTGCAAAGAAGGGATTAATTAATGTCTAAGGGAGTTCAGGGAGCTACCAATCTTTTTTACGATTTTAAAAACCAATATGCATCGGAAATGGAAAAGGCATAAATCATAAAACCTGAAGCATGTAAACTTCTGGAAAAAAAATCCAACCAACAAAATAACTAAACTTTAAACATTTTATCTTTCAGTGATTATTAAATAGACAGAAAAATACCAGACAGTAACTTTTTAATGGTTTCAGTTAATATAACGAGTCGTCTTTCGGTAGTGCAGCCACACTGGGAAAGTGACAGTGAAACAGTTTGCAGTGGGGAAAAGAGAAGACAGGTCCTATTAGCTCAGTAAAAGTAATCATCTTCCCATTAATTCCATCACCAAATGGATCCGTCACGTCTGCAAATGCAATTTTTCAAAACTAATGTCTGCTCTCCTGATACCAGCCCTGGAAATCGAGACAAATACCAAAGTGATGCGATAGTGCAAATAAAAAGCAATTTCTTGTTATTATCACGGAACTGTGGTCACCTTCATTTTACAGGAGCAGAGCCAAGTGCTGAGCTTCAGCCCCCAGCACAGGTAGCACTGGATTGCATGACACAGCACTGCCAGACTCAGGCAGAGGCTGCAAAAGTGGCTGTGTTTTCTGCCAAATGTATTCAATTTCTGTCTGTAAAGCTGTGTTTTTCTGTTCCTGAAGTTTCCAAGTATCCAAGGTACAAAATCAGTCCATCACCTATGAGAGTGTGGGCCTGTTCCATTAGAAAAAGGATGTGCAGGGCACTAATGCAGGTGAAACAAGAAGACCCAGAATGTCCTGACATGGCCGTGTCAGTCCAGAGCAAATCCTGTTTGTGTTATCCTATAGTATAGACTGCCTCCTGTAATTGTAGGCTGATCATTTAATTTTGCCTCTGAGTCTGTGGAGATGATGGAATTTCCCTCCATCAAAAGGCTTTTGTGAAGAGAAATATGTTCCAGACTGAGAAGTGCCCAAATAATGCAATAAATGAATAAGACAGTATGGCTATATATTATCTATCTTATAATTTTCTTATTTTCCTTCACAAAACTGTAGCCCTTTTACCTTTGCCAAACTTTCCCTTTTCTATTTTCATTATTTCTCCAGGGTATAGATTTATCTCACTGCATGGGTACATAGACATGCTCCAGACTTTCAGCAAAGCTGCAATAATTCACACATTTTGACAGTTTGCCTTTCTCTTTCTCAATTTCTACCAACAGTGGTGGTGTAAATGTCCCACTTATTTTGTTCTCTTGCTCCCACCTGCGAACATAAACAGTTAAAGAATATATTAGTGTGTGTAATCACAGAACAGAACACCTGGTCATCAGAGATCTGGCCAAAACACCTAAAAAGCCCTATACAACCTCAATTTCTTAGGTAAAGCCCTGTGGAATGAAACAGCTGGCTTTGCTCATCCTTTGCAATGTTTCTCCATGGCACTGCAGCCTCTCCAACCAAAATCTTCCCACTCATGTACAGGCAGGAAGTGTCTCTGAATGGAAGATGATACAGGAAGACTGAAAACCCAGGCGTGCTTCCCCTGAAGAAAATGGAAATTTTTAATGGCATGGACCAGGATGAAAATGAGCTGTTAGAAACTCAAGCACAAATGTAGAATAGATTGATAAATCTGCCAAATAAAAAAAAAAAAAAAATCAACAAAAAACCAAACCAAAACACCAAACCAAAACAAATTGAAAAACAAAACAAACAAAAAAGCACCAAAATAATCTAAACAAAAACAAACAAACAAACAAAAAAACCCCTACCAAATAAAAAAAAAAATTGCACCAAGGCACAGACCTGTGCATTATTGCAGTGCTCAATGCAGGACATATATGCAGGGGAGTAACAAATATGCCAGGATTGGCATTCATTTTAATTCTTTCTAAATACACATTTTGGATTAAAAAATGAGTGCACTTTCATCAATATTTACCAAATGTTTATCTCTGTCCACTAATCGCTACAGCATGGAAAGTATGACTTTCAAACATAAAGCAAAATCGTCACTAATTATTTAGGATTATTTTATCAGCAAATTTCTCTTATGTCAATGACACAAATTCCTTGCTCCAAAAGCATGGTACAACTTCAATACATCTGAGATTGAATAGCATAAATAATAATAATAATAAAATATAAAATTAAAAGCCTCCCCACCCAAATCAAACTGCCTCAAAGGGGAAGGAAAGAGTGTATCTATTCTACCACCTCCTTTATTTTGGCGGTGTCAAAGGAAAATCTTGTAATCAGCTGGCCTGGCTCCATTCAGTGCCAAATTAACTAAAAAATAAGACAGTGTTCTGTAGAATACATCATATCGAACTTTATTATCAACAATAAAATCAACAAACTTCTTGAGGCCAAAGAGTTAACATTAAAAAGGGCAAAATGTAATTCCTCTGGAGGGAATGAGACTCACTAATCTGCACAGAGATTTATAGCCTAAACAATTTTCCAGATGAAGCAGCAAGATCATGGAAGTCAATCTTTAGACCAGTTAACAGGCATGTTACCAGTGGGGAGATTAATGAAACAGAGACTGAACCCCCTCTCTAGAAAACTCATTCTCAAGGAAAAAAAGGATTTGATGATAAAAAGTTAAAAATAGTTAGGACACCAAACTGAAAAACAGAGGATGGGTACCTTAAAATATTGCTTCATCACTCTGAAGTTGATCTGGGATATTAACGAATAATTATAAGAACGGATGATTCAATTTTGTGTTGAAAGATTTTAAACTTCAATTCATTCTTAGCAAAAATATTTTAGAGGGATTTCTGTAATTTGAAAGTGTTAACAGATGGTACAAATGTATTTAGTCCAACAGGAGTTTTCTCCTAATCAGATGCTACAAGCCTTTCCAGGACGGTGTGGCCCTTTGAGGTCTCTCTCCAGAGGTAATAGCAGTAAAAGGAAGGCTTGCTGTGTTTGCAGGGGCTTGATTCGGATGGGATTAAAATGAAGATAATCAGAGTATCTAGTCTGGCTTGTTTGCTGGCAGGGAATTGAAAACCACCCTGAACAGCCTCACTGCAAACAGGGAGAGATGGGGAAGAGGGAGTGGCAGTCATACAGTAGCATCATGGGACTCATTTTGGGTAAGACAACAGGTCCAGGGGTGGAGAAATAATCAGTTAAACAACAAGAAGCAGGGTAGGAGGAGAACCTGCACTGCCGGAAAAAAATAAAAAGTCACTAAGGGGATTTTGCAGGGTTAGCAATATCCAACATAATTTTAAGTGGCCTGGAGAAAGATAAAGCAGATGAAGTTTTTCAGGGTAGCAAGGATAAGAGCAGACTGCAAAAAACTGTAGAAAAGCTTTGTAAGAGTAAGAGCCTGAACAATGGCAAACAGCTCTCAATGTAAATAAACATAAAACAATATCTGGGGGTTAAATCCAGATTGACATACAAGATGCTGGGCTCTGATTTCACCTATACTGGTCAGGAAAGACAACTTGAAGTTACAACAAAAAATCCTTTGAAAAATACCAGCTCAGTATTTTCTAAGACCCAAGAAGTAAAGCAAACTTTACATTTTATTAGAAAAAGTATAAAGGCTAAGGAAAAAAAAGAACAACATTCAAACATAGCTGTATCCACATCTTGAAGTCAAGGTGCACTGTCTGTCTCCTCATCTCCGAAGAGATACGTAAGAGCAAAAGTGGGGTCAGAGGACCCATAAAAGCCTTGCTATGACCCCTGTATAGGAATCCCTGAAGACACTGAGACTTCTTGTTCTGGCAGCTTGAGGCAGTTATTGTAGAAGGCTATAAAATCCTGCATAAGGAGATGGGGTGTGGATGGACTGCCCAGTGTCTGTTTTAGAGCAAGCACCAAAGGGCATCAGACAAGGACTAAAAATCAACAAAAGGACATAGATACCAATGTAGGAAGGAAGTACCTCTGCCTTTTGGGTGCAAGAACTGACTAACATTTTACAAATAAACTATACCAGGCTTTGAAATAGAGATCCCCAGAAGGTTCCTAGGTGGACAAACAACATCCCATGGGGGAAAGCATCTGAACTGAAAGTAGCTGACACCAGGAGGACATCAGAGTAAAAGCACCACGAAAGTTTGTACCATTCCTGTTGTTTCCTAAACATTTTCCCATTGTAGCTGTTGGATAGCCAGTACTGCACTGAGGGAATCCCTCACACCACAGGATCATTTGATGGCAATATTGCCAGTACCTGGAGAAGCAGTTCCCAGCCAGCAAGGCACAAGCCTGCTCCAGATGAAATGTGAAGCTGAGAAGCTCTGCTGGGTGCTTGCAGGCTCTGCAGATGTTTAGAAGGCAGCAAGAGCAGCAGCCCTGAAATCTGAGCAAATCATCAAGCAGAGAGAAAGAGTTGCTTGAAATGTTGCAGCTGAGACGAACAGGAGAAGCTTGGCAAACAGGCTGGGACTTGGTGTCCAAGAAATACATCGCTCATAGATGGAAATTGCAGTATTAGAATATTTCTGGAGCTCTAGGGGACCCAGCACCCTCAGCTAATGTGACACTATGACTCAAAATAATATCTTCCCACAGGAGCCTGGTAATCACTGAAATCAGCCAGTAAATGGACAATATTGGATTGTCAGGAATGTTAATTAGTCAACACCTTCTAGTGATCTCTACAGAATGTGCTGAATTATCAGCAGTTTTGAAAACCAGGCATCAGTACACTCAGTTCCCCAAAAATTATGGTCCGAAGAGAAACTCAGTGGATATCAGCAGAGTAACTGTTGCAACACATATTTTTTCATCCATCCTAGCAGTACTGCTCTCTACATGCCCTACACTCTGTTTGCCAGATTTAGTTCTCATCTCCATCATCATAAATTCAGTAACTCTGCAGATATGAAAAGAAGACACCAGCCAGTCAGAATATACAAGTGCTAGTTTTCTCCTTTGTAATAAAAAAAAAGGAAGATTATTTAAAAACCAGTTGTCAAATCATTATAAATGAAATGTGAACTTCATTTTCTATTACAATTCTAAGAATAAATTGAAATTAAAATTAGAATAAATTAGAATCTCAGCAAACATCACAATACCAACATTTGCTAAAGCTTGACACATTATTAAGTTGTAGCTTCTCCACTACATTTCACAATAGCACACAACAAAAATATATTTTAGTGAGATTTTTACTTGTAGGTTGGTATTGAAGCATGAAGATTTGCATAGAAAGCTGAACAAATCACTTCTAGAGATGTTAAGGGTCAAGTGCATCATTAACTTTCAATTATTAAAAAGATAATTAGCAGTTAGAATGCAGAATATTAATATTAACCTGATATACTGCCAAAGTGTTTTATGCCTTGAGGGAAATGAATTCACAAAGAAAAAAATGTAAGATTTGTTATTCCCATCCTGGGTGGTACCACACAAATTTTCAATTTACAGGAAATCACTACCAGGTTTTTGTAATAAATGTGGTGCTATACACTGATAGCAGTAAGTACCTTCCATCTTCCACATTTTAAAATCCGTTTTATGTCTCATTAGAAGTACTCTGCATTTTGTCATTTTCATAAATCTTTTGGTTTGTTTTACATCAGCTCACTCAAAAAAACTCACACAGTATCTCTGCCTAGACAGACATATATATATATATATATATATATATATATATATATAGATATAGATATATAACGTTGCAGTGAACGTTTTTGAGCTTTTGTCCTCTACTTCTAATATTAATTATTTTCTGCTAAATATTACAAGTTTATGAAAGGGAGACCAAGGAATAAAGCCACAAGCACACTATGCTAGGCTGGGGCTTAGTAATAGGAAGATATGTTCAGCAACAGAACGCCCTAATCACAGAATCATGGAATGATTTGGGCTGGAAGGGACCTGAAAGCTCATCCTGTTCCAACCCTGTGCCATGGACAGGGACCCCTTTTACTGTCCCAGGCTGCTCAGAGCCCCATCCAACCTGGCCATGGACACTGCCAGGGATGGGGCAGCCACAGCTGCTCTGGGCACCCTGTGCCAGGGTCTCCCCACCCTCACAGAGAATTTCTTCCCCATATCCAATCCAAACCTGCTCTCTGTCAGTGTGAAGACATTCCCCTTGTCCTGTCACTCCAGGCCCTCGTCAAGAGTCTCTCTCCACCTCCCTTCAGGCACTGGAAGGCCACAGTGAGGTCACCCCAAAGTTTTTTCTTGATGGCCCATTAAAACATTTACTGTCCAGTGTATTTCCTTCTATACATCATGACTGTGACTCGTCAATGACAAGTCAAAGCTTTCAGAAACCAAGAGAGAAATCAAAAATCTCTTTATAGTGCTGTTATTAAGGTCCCCAGAATGCAGCCATCACTTTTACAGCCCTGATAGAGTTACACACTCAACATCACACACTTAACATCACACACTCAGAGGGTACTTCAGAATCATTCACAAACAGAACATACAGGCAGTGATTTTTGGAGCAAAAACTCTTATGCTAAGCTCTGAGTGCCTCAGGAGGTTTTTCTCCTGAGGACTTAAGAGACTCCTTGCTTGAGAAAGAACCTCAGGACATGTTCTCATAACAAACTGCCACTGTCCTCTGGCCTGGCATCACCTGAGAAGTGTTGCATACCTGAACAGTTCAGCGCGATCACACTTCAAGTGATTTATTAAGTTTATAACAAAGGATATATCAAGACTGAGATCAAAAGGAAAAAGTGGGATGGGTTGTTTTGTCCTTTTATTTTCCCCCCACTTGTTTTGGCAGTCTTCAGTAAACAAAGATATCTCAAGCAAAACTTGGGTCCCTTTGCAGGGGGTATGACAAACTCTGTTTAATACTGATCCCAAGATGCTTTTTGCTCTTGGCATGCAGTAGGGAGAGTATTCAGAGATGAGAGATTTAGAATTAGTCTGCAAAACCGGGAGCAAGGAAAACAAACAAGGGAAAAATGAGCAGATTTAAGCAGTAACTGGCAAACAAAAAGAGATTAGGAGTCTAAGGCATGAAAAATTAGATGCATAATTTAGCTTGCTAAAGAAACAATATAGAAAATTGTGTCTTTCATTACTACATATCCATACTGGCACTACTATTACACAAATATTACACTTGTGGACAAAGATAATTTAAATGCATTGCAATATCCTAGCCATAAAGTTTTTTTGTCAGATCAAGGTCTCATTTGCACAAGTTTGAGAGGAAAGCACATATCACTGTCTCTCTGCACTCCTACTGCAATTTATCTTGGCTACTCTGTTCTATTTTCTTACACTTACATTATAATATTGGTAATACAGAATGCGTCTTTTCTTCTGTGTTTATTCAGAACTGAATAACTGGATCACTGAATAACTGAGCTGGATCCTCATCTGCTGTACAGCCCAACAGTAGTATAAATAGCAGTAACCACACAGATCCAGATCTGGTTATATAACTTACGCACATGATGGGAAAACATTAAAAATACAACTTTATGTCTAGCATCCACTATTAAAAATATCGAGTGGGGCTTTTGCCAAGAAATTCACACATCAATCGCAGATAACTGAACAGATGTTTTGGCTGAAGCAGGCTTCAACTGGGACATTCACACATACACAAAATGACCTCTAATACTCATAAGATATTATGATTTTAGAGCTTTCTCAAATTTTGCTTTAACAAAGACTGCTAACTAAATATTTGCAACATGTGTTAGCTCTTTTCAAATATTTATAGAGATGGTTTACAAAAAAAATACAACTAATTGCAACGCTTCTTTTGGACTAAAAGCAAAAACCTACACACAAGTTTACATAACTCTGAAAGTCAAAGAAATGCCTTAATTCCCCTTAAATCCACACATTAGTATAGATATACATGTATATGTATATGTATATATATATATATATATATATATACACACACACACACACACACATTTATGTATAATCAAATTAGAAACTCCTGCTTGAACATTGCCCTTCCAGGGAAACTGCTCTGGCGTTCCAAGCTTCTCCTGCCCCCACCAAAGGAAAAAACACCATTTGGGCTTTTTACATTTCCATTTCCACTCCAGCACACTTTGCCTGCCTGTAATTAATATAGCAATATATCAATGTCTAGTCAAGATGCATTTGTCCAACCCAGACTTCTGGAGAAAAATAATAGCAAATTTATGGCAGTAGTGCACCTTTTGCCACCGACTGAACAAAACAGGTTGTTAAGTAACATTTAATAACAATAAAATCCTACATAATTTAATTGGTATTTATATATGATAACTAAACATATAGTTTAGTTACCATATATATATGGTAAGTAAAGTTTTATACTTTAGAAGGAGTGGTCTATGATAAATACAGCTCTTAGTGTTACAGAAAGAATATGCATGAAATGAAAGAATAAAGACAAGTTTATTGGAAGGAAGAAAAGCTGAAGATATACATAAGGTATGTGCAGGTAAGAGAAAAACATGTTAAGAGCAGAAGCTGTGGGAAACAAGTGTAAAGGTGAATACAAACATGCTGCTGAGGGAAAACTTCCCATCTTTCCTTCTCATTCCCCTTAACACAAATGCTTTCCCACATTTGTTGCCCAGAGAAACTGTGGCTGCCCCATCCCTGGGAATATTCAAACCCAGGCTGGACAAGGCTCAGAGCAACCTGGTCTGTTGGAAGGTGTCCCTGCCCATGGCAGGGGGGTGGAATGAGAGGGTCTTTAATGTCCCTTGCAACCCAAACTCATCTGGGGTTGTGATAGTTGAAAATCCATTTTCCACTGAAACAACTCAGCATTTACTTGGTTTTCACCTCCACTTTTCTGTTGCTTTCTGTTCAGCAGCAAAGGACATGAAAACTGGAAATCAGAACTGCAAGGAACAGGAGGGTGTCAGGGAGCAGAGGAACAGGAGGTCCTGTGCCCACAGACACCTTCAGTCCCACGACATTTTTTTGTTACTTAGGTTTGATTCCTCTCTCTGTCTTCATGTACTTAACAATATTTTAAATTTAACAACAGTTAAGCCTTCTAAAAAAGCCATTTCACAGCAGTTTTGGCATTGACACAGAGTATGAGTCCTGCCAGGCTTCCAGCCCAGCAGCCAATCTTCACTTCAGGAACTGCAGGAGGTAAGAGCAACTCCTCAAACTCCTGTCATTCCTCTGAACAGGCAGCTGAGAGTCAGGATTAACTTTGCTCTTCAAAGGCAACTACCCCTTTATACTGATTAAATGAAAATGTATTTGAATAGAAGCACTTAGATATGGAGAGTATCAGGCAACAGGCGTTTACCTTGTCTTGTTAATACTTGAAAGACCACTTAGGTCTTTCTAAGGAAATGCCAGCAGCTCAGGGAGATAATTCTGATTCTGGCTCTTTCATTTCTTCAATCTTCCCATCTGTTTTCAAGGGTCCAGGTAGCAGGAGGATGCCCACTGCCTCAATTCCTGGATGCAGCTTACAGCTTTTGATGTATAATTCCTTGGCTACACTTTTTATTATGGTTTTAATTACACTGGAGTGCTCCGTAATTGTATGCCAATTATTTTCTTTGATAATTACCACTGACATGTACAAGTGAATTAATACATTTTCAAGCTACCTGTTAATCTTTCAGGGTACTTAAAATTCTACAACATTGACAAAATTAGGTTTATATTATAATTACATTTGCATCTTTTTATGAAATAATGGAAGTTGAGAATTGCAAGGAGCACAGTCCATGAGTACGGAATAGCTACACTGATATCAGGAGGGCTACCAACCACTATATTATAAAACCACACCTACTTTTAAATACTAAAATGAGCTGTCTTTTATAACATAATTTAGCAAGTCACCTGATATGTTGGGTTTGTCCTGCCAGAGAGTCTGAGCATTATGAAGATCCGGAAATTAACAACAATTTACAGCTGGATCTCGGTAAAAGCATTCTTTGTGCTGACTTTTCTGTGAGGAGACTTGCCAGTTGGTGGCCAGATGTGACAAAACATCCCTAAACCAAAAAATACTTTCCAGGAGAGTCATTTGTGAATAGTGGCTCGCAGGTGGAAAACAACCCAGAGTCCCTTGTGGTGCAAGCTGTGTCTTAGGTCGTCACCATGGGGCTCTCAAGTGTCTCCTGCAACATGTCAGTTGAAAAGTAAAGCAAGTCCTCTAATGAGCAAACTTTGGTGCCTCACTGAAGGTGAATTTTGCTAGCTTTGGGCAAGCAGTTTCTTAAGGACAGCAGTGAAACAGGAGAGAATAAGGGAGGAAGGAAATTTTGCATAGAAGTTGTTGAGAGAGAAGCAGTTGTGAAGTATGAAGTCTTTGTGTCCAGCTGTCCTGGATTTTTTTCGTGGAGAGGATCACAGATCATGGAATATCCTGAGCTGAAAGGGACCCACAGGGATCATCAAGATGTTTTGGATGTTCTGAGCTCACATGGGGCTGTGACTGATGGCAGCTGATGGACGGCAGGGAGGGGTGAGAGGCTGACTTCACACCAAGCAAAGCAAGACACAGTGACACCGAGGAGTGGCAGGGTGGCTGCAGATCCAGGATATGGGGAAGAGCATTGTGGACAGAAAGTGAGCACCGTGTGGTGGACAGGCCAGCAGCCCTGCAGGAGACTGGTGTGAGGATTCAGAAGGGATAGGCAGAGGCCAGAGGCAGGTGAGCAGGTCAAGCACTGGTGAGGTGAAGCAGTTACCACCCATTGACCTGTGAAAGCTGAGCAGTGCCACTGCAGGGAGGGAGTAAACATTATCCAGTGAACTCCCAGGGACCTGTGACAAGAAGGGAGGCTTGCCAGGGCTACAGGGTACAACTGTGGATTGACTGCACTGCAAAAGCCTGAAAGAAGGACTAATTTAACTAAAAACGTGATATGGAATTTTCTAGGTCCCACTAACCAGAATGTGCACAGTGAAAAGATGAAAGAGCTTCCCAGTGAGCTTCCTTAGGGACACGATTGTTAGGACATTACTTGGTCTTGAGGACCTAACAGGGTTCAGTAGCAGCTGAACGTTTGCAATTCTTCAGAGGCAAGCAGAGAATGATTAGTCAAAGCCTGCCAAATGAAGAATAGAATATGGGAGTTGGAAAAAAAACAAGAGGACCAAAGATTTCCAAGATGGGCAAACCTACAAATGAGTGAGGATAATGGGAATCAGGCAAGTAAGGGATAGAAACAGTTACACATAAACCCCGAAACACTAAAACTTGAAAAACCTGTGACCTACAGAGCATTCATGGAGTTGAAACTTTCTTTCAAAGCACTGGAAAATTCAAGTCATCCTTCACACCCTGTAACCAGTTTAAATGGGAGCAAACTTCGGATTTTGAATGACTAAAGGAAAAATCTGAAGCATAGGATGGGCAGGGATATCCTTCCCCATTTTGAAGTGATTAAGGAAAAATTACAGTAGTTTGAACTAACACTTAGGAGGTGTCACTTTGGAGTTCCGCTTAAATATTTGCAAGATCTTGAATATATATTCTATACCTCCGAAATGTTAATTTTAAATTGTATTATTAAATTTACTCCAGGTAAACTACAACTGAGCTAAGGGAGATGCCAGCAGAGAACTGGTGAATTAATTCCTAGATGGCAGAGCTTAAAACAAAAATATCCACTATCAATATATGCAAACAAGCAAACAAACTAAACAACCAAAAAAAAAAATTTAAAATACACAAAAACAATACAACAAAACAACAAAAACAACAAATAAAAATCCATAAATCCATGCACCCTCTCAAAAGAAATAATTTTGTCCAACTATTTGGTTTCAGGGGATGAAATCATTGTTACATTGATGCTGACCCAGAATAACTGGACAGAAATTACAGAATATTACAGAATGCAGGACAATATTACACAAATCAAGCCCTAATATGATTTTTTCTTTGGCCTATCACTGTGAGCACATACCTGTACACAAAAGAGAGATTCAACAGAGGGCACACATTTATCAGCACTGTGTACCAAGGAGAGAACCCATGCAGAAGGGTAAATTTTCCATGCTGTGCATGGTGATTTAGCCACCAAACTCTCATTAATGCTAATGAGAATCATGCAGCCCAAGGCCACTCTGCTAAATGATTTTTATCTTGTTGTTCTGTCCTGAACAGAACAATTGCTGACCTGGAACCACTGGAATGACAGGAACAACTCTGTGATACAGTTCTGATGATTTGCCTTGTCCTATGACTTAAAAGAAGTTGCAATGACCAGGAAAGATGCTTGGAATACAATCAGATTACAACTTGTGGCTTGTATATCACAATTTCTTTTTTTTCAGTATGTAGGCATATGGGAGGGACGGTTAATGAATCTTTCCCTCCATGACAGCTCTCCCCCACTAAGTCTGTGCTCATCCACAGGAACTGAGTTGCTGGAACTCTGCCCCTACCTAGAACTTAGGTCTGCAAAGGATTTATGAACCAGTTTGAGCTGAGGAGGGTGTTCTGATTCCTAAGGGGAAATTACTTTGTTTTTTCTTGAAAAGACCCTGTACTGTTCATATGTAAAATCTTGATTCCAGTTTTCACTCAAAAATGCCTCCCTGTCGTGTACAATATAACATTTAAAAGTGTACACAATGTAAAGTGGCTTGTGCATCTGGGATGGGATCATTCCTTCCCTGCAGTGTCTCACTTCCTGAAGGAATATTGCTTGCCTGTCTAAGCATAATGTCATGATCATCATGACATTAAAGTAACTCAAATTTGGGCAGAATGACACACACAACCACTAGAGTAATCAGTAAAGCAAGAAGAGTTCAAGACTTACAAGAATCCCACAACTCTGAGTCATTATTTACATTACCTTTCCCTGGATCTGCTAAAAAAGAGCGAATTCCACCCCCTCACTCTACACACACACAAACAGTTGTGGGTTTTTTTCTCATAAAGCAGTCCTACCCTTCAAGGACTAATTTCCATCATCAGATACCCCCCAGCCTTTTCCCTGCTGGAATTCATTCCTGAATCAGGTGGCAGAAGCTGCTGAACGACATCAGTTGTGGAATGTCTTTTAATTTGTTTTATTGCAGGAAAAAAAAAATGAAAAAAAAGAAAAAAAAGGGGGGGCACCATCTTAGCTCAGCTCTCTTATATCTACAACATAAACCAGTACATAAACTAATGTACATAAGCATAAAGCAACATCTCTACAGTGTTGCATCCACTCCTAAGCAGAATTCTCAGATTCTCAGTGGCTCTGATTTAAGCAAAGGATTTTCATGAGGTGTGAAATCATGGCTAACCAGTTATGCCTCTAAAAAAGAGTGAAATCATAGAACAATTACCCAACCAGCAGAAATTCAGTAGTGAGCACTCCTTTGGTATCAGAGTTACCTGCAGGGCCATTTGCTGCTAGAGACAAAGTAGGCAGTGGCCTGGGGACAGGAAAGCAAAGAAGGTCCCATTTTCCCCACAAAAGAAACCCTGAAATTCAGGATTTTTTTACTGTGACAAAGAATAGGTCAAGGTGCATCAGGCAGCAGGTATTGCAGTTGGGGCAGCCCTCACTCAGCACCTCACCCCAATAACAGCAGCATGAGCGCTGTCATTTAATAGCTCAGACAAGCAACAAATTCCAGGACCAAATTTCCCAAAATATCTCATATTTTACTACTTTATTTTCATGAAGCTACTATTCAAGCTGCACTGGCCTAAATGCCTTAGGGAAATTATCACTATTCAGCCTCCAAGCCTCCTCTGCAAGCACTGTGGCGGCCGTTGCATCCCTCAGGGCTTCATGCGTTGCCCTTCAGATTCTCCCCAGGGATTTAATTTGCACATTAAAACTCCTGCTGCAAACAAGAGCTCTGATAATTAAAATATGTTTTCAGGGAATCATCTGTGAACAAGCCAAGCAGCTGATTTTGTTACTTTGCACACCCTATCCTGCAAGTGTCGAGTTCCCCCCCTGCTATGCCCCAGCAGAGATGTACAAGCCATTCCCTGTGGGCTCCCCATCTATCAGGCAGTTTGTAGGAGTTGAAATAATTCTCCCAGCAGGTGACAGAACTCGGCACAGGACACAGAGAAATGAAAACACAAATTCAGGAGGCTATTGGCCATTTCTACCAGGCAAGTCTGCTAGAAACAGCATTATGTAAAAATATATGTAAAACTAGGATGCCTCTGGCCCAAATCTCATTGTAAATATCACCAGAACATACAGCCCTATTCTACTTCCATCTAAAATTCAAGATATGGATGACTCCATTTCCCAATCTGCAGACAACTGAGGACATTACTTGCTCAAGAGCTTTATAAATGTTATTGACAAAACATAGGTGATTTTTGCACATCTTTTCAATCTTCTCTACATCTCTTGGAAGTCATTTTGACTAAGGTACCTCATAGCTGAGCATCAGGAGTCTGGATGATAATTAAAATGCACAGAGTGAGTCTGTCTGTCCATTCTTCTATTCAAGTCACAACATAATCATTAAGAAAACAGGATTCATAATATGGATTTAGACCTTTGACAGCACAGCCATGCTACTCAGCCACCTTTTATTATGGATCATTATTTTAATGCTGATTTAATCACACCTAAATCCCATGGGGCTACTTCAAAATCCTGTCTAAAATGGAGACATAATTTCCTCTTAAATAGTTAATCAACTTGCCAATATTTTCATCACGTTCACTTCACTACCACTGAAAACCTTGCCTTGCCTGTTCAACTTTAATTTTATAAGAGCTGTGTATTACATTTCAGCCCCATATAAGTAACATACAGGAGCAGAACATGGTTTAGCTAATTAATGCTTCTGTAACTAGAGTCACTGAAAAATATGCATCAAATATTTATATAATTGGCTCCCCAAAGAAGTATTACCTCGTTCTCAGTGCTGAGAGACCGAAATACAAAGTCCAAAGACCTAGAGCACAAAAGACCCCAGTCTGCCTCCAGTGCTACACTATTCTGTTTGCATTCTCATTTGTTTCAGGAGGCATTCATTAACAGGGATAAAGGTCGGGGACTCAAATTTCCATATCCTTTTAAAATTAATGTTAGCTATTATTAAGCTTTCCTCTGCACTTTAGATGAATGAATATTTTGAGGCCATCACAATGTCCACCTTCTGAGTGCCTGCAAGATGTCTCACATGTACCAAGGGCATGAGATGTTTTTCCTGGGATTATCCACAAAGTATACGGATAGATTTTGGAAAAAAACCTTTTTTTTTTTCTTCAGGCTTTTAATTACAACTAAACTAAGCAATATACATGATATAATTTTGACTACTCTTTGTCCTTAACAGCTGACAGGAGACAAAGCCTTCTCCCACTGACAAACAGGGAGCACCTTAGTGCAACAAAACAGGACATTTTTACCCCATAAATAAAATCTACTGCAGTACTATAAACTTTGGTTCGACTCAGGTTGAGGGGGCGGGGTCTTGCGAGGTTTGTTTGGCTGGTAGGTTTTTTAAGTTTACATGGTTTTTTTCCACAAAAATTCAAAAATATGCCTTGGAATATCAAGTAGAAAAATCCAATCACAACCTCCATCATCAGCAATAATATCAACATTGAGAACCTTAAGGACTTCCTTCTCTTCAAGTGTAATGTAATCAAGGGAGTTTAGTGAGACATTTTTGAAACAATACGAGCTAAAAACTGAGGTTAGATGAGCTTCTTGGAGGGTAATTTACACTGTTTCAGAATTGTCATCATCTTCCCCTTGAAATAATATTTCCTCTCCTAACTGCTATTTAGCAAAGTACATTTCATTTCCAATGTGCTCAAAAATGATCCAGCTTTGTCAGAATGCCAAGGCACATCTCCAGTGGCTTCTTAGTCCATACCTATTATGTGCCCTGCCATATGTAATACTAACTGAATGTGGTGTGTGTTGCATTTGCAGTCATTAAAGCAACAGAAAAATTCCAATTGAAGGGAACTTCTGGTTTCAGGTTAGGTGAAACACAACAATCAGTTTGCCCAGGAACAAATTGGAAAAAAACCTCAACCAAAAATTCAAAAAAACAAAAACAACCAAAAAACAAAAAAACCAAAAAACAAAAAAAACCACCCACGAAAACAAAAAAACCCCACAAAACAACAACAATGGGAAAATAAAACAAACAAACAAACAAAAACCCTAAAACAGGAAGGTTGTATTAAGAGAAATGAGAGCTTCTCTGGAGGACAGCAATAATAAATGATAGAAGGTTATTACAAAGTTGAAAATTTACTCAAGCACTCCTTAATTCACAAATAATAACTGGGTGGTTATGGACACAGCCCGTAATCTTGCCTATTTTCCACAAATTCAGAAAGAGCAATGCACCTCTCTCCACATACAAATTATACATCTTCATTTTTTTCTTTTACACAGTGAATTGACAATGCAACTGAGAAAGGTGTTTATCCCTATTTATCAAGCATGTAACAATCATAATACTGCCACATGTTAACAAACATATTAACATCATGGAAAATGCCATTTTTCCAAAAAGATAGCGGCAAAAACAAAGATTTTTAATTATTGTAGCTCTATCCTGTGTTCCTAGAGATGAATTTCCTGATGTCTAAAAGGTTTCAGCCTGCAAAAGCAGCTTCTAGAACTCCCATGTCCTGGGAGGTTGGTAGACCCAAACCATTCCATTATTCTTTGGTCCAGGACATCCTACTGTTCTTAAATTGGTGGATTTTCTTGCAAAACTATACGAGGATGATGTAAGGTAGAGAAACCAAAGCCTGCTCTAAACCAAAGGTCCAAAAGTGGAATCCCTCTAACATTTACCTTTGCAGACAGACTTCTGAGCAGATCAGACTTATCTTAAAACCTGGTCCAGAATATATATTAGAGAATACAGCTCAACTTCCAATAGCACCATATGAAAAAAAATAATTTCTTATATTAGCACTGATACAAAGAACAAAAAAAAATCCCCACCAAAAAAATATTCAGTTCAGTATAATCCACTGGAAATGTAGTAGTGGAAAGTCCACTGTGCTATACAAAACCACAAATGCTGCTTTAAGGCTGTTCTCAGTTTAATGAAGTTATAGACACATATTTTTTCCCAGGCATAAAATCAGAAGTTACTCTCGTATCAGCTCAACACACAATTTTAATCCATATATAAGGCTAGCTGTGCCTTTCACATCTGCCTAATCAGCATTTTCTACAAAATTCACAGCAAGAAAATAGGTAGGATCTTCAGCATGTTCCTACAGGAGGTAACTAACAGAAGAAAAAAATCAGTGAAGTGAAAAAATGAAAAGGAAGTTAAAACCACAGGTCATGGGCAGGGAAGAAAAAGGATAATGCATAGTCCTTCCAGTCCCTTCCAGTTTCTCAGGACATTCTGGAAGGAAAAACACTTTCCCCTTTTGATTATACAGCTTGTGTTGCAGAAGGATGGGAGGAGGGGTGGGGGACAGGAGTGACTCTGTACATACACAGAGAAGTGATGGAATACCATTTTTTGTAATTTTCAAAATCAAATAATTTTTCCCATAAAAGAACTAATCAACAATTTCCTGAGAATGTCCCAATTCATTTACAAAATGCCTTTTCCTCTTCATAATGAAACTGTGACAAAAAGGGTTTTTTTGATCAACACTTTATGACATCATTTATCACTTTGTATATTATTTAAGAGCATGTGTCATCACTTGGAAGGAGGCCAAAACAGAATTTGTATCCAGCTGGATTTTGGGTAAGTAATGAGTCAAATAATCAAATCCAAATCTCCTGCTAGACTCTTTGGATTCTGATGAAATTCAGAACTGAAAGAAGTCTCCAAAAACAGACGTTCTCATGAGTTTTATGCAATTTGGTTATAAAAATCATAGCAGTAAGATGGTCATGTACTGAACCATAACCCCAGTGCACAGCATAAAAGAATCAGGATCTGAGATCACTTTTTTCTCTTCATTGCAAGGATGGCTCAGCCAGGCTGTGCAGTGAAATACAACCCAGAGCCGCCTGCAACTCAGCAAATTAAGCAAGGAAAATGTTAAGAGTCAAAAGACTTTTCTATTTCTTTCTACCCCTGCCAGTGATTTAAGAAGCATACACTATGCCAAACCAGTCAGACTCGGATTTTCAGATTCAGTCTGTGATTTGCTCCATGTTCTGGAAGTGTTGACTGGTTGCACTGCAAGCAGCACGAGCTGTAAGTTCTCAGCAAGTAGGAGAAGAAGCTCTAAATCTCTCAAATTTGGTATCAAGAACAAGAGAGTACTTAAACCCAGAACCCAGCAGGGGCTTTCTTTCATTGGATATAAATATCCACGGCTTTCAAAGAGGCACAGAGGGATAGCACAGACCTCAGCGCAACATCATGGGGTTTGGAAGACCCGTGCTCAACTGACTGACTGGCAACAGCCAAGTGAAATAACCCCAGCTCCCAGCTGACATGACCAGAGCATCATTCCAACATCTCATGTGTGGGAGAATAAAAACATCACAGGCTGGGAGCTTCTCCTGTCACAGCACTGGAGCTGTTCATTCCATGGGTGCAATGAAGAAAGGACACAGAACTTACACATGGTTGAGAAGAAAGTCGAAGAGTCCCACTGAAAATATTCTGAGGAAACATGAAATATCTTAGCAGTGTTCCAGCAAGTAACTTAAGAGATGCTTCCTTAATTTTAGCACTATTTAAATGTTTTTTTTGTAAGAAAAGTGTGTTTGCTGCATGTCATAAGAACATTTAGATAAAGAAATATGTTTTCACCTGAAATAAGACTGAAATTTCTACTCAGCACTACATTAAACAACAGTAACAACCACATCTTTCTCAGGCAGCAAAAACCAAGCCAAACAAACACACCCTGGCCACCTTCTTAGCTTCACACCATATTCTGGGCATCCAAAGTGGCCATTATCCATTGGGACATCTGATAACAAATGAGGTGCAAGTCTCCCCCTCTTACCTCGGGGTCTTTCTCAATCTCCAGCCCAGCTTCCAGCAGGTTGTGTTCGTACTCCTCCCGCTGCAGCCGCTTCTCCTCCTCCAGGGCGTCCAGCGGGCTGAGCTCCACAGCCTGCAGGCCCGGCAGCCCCGGCCACTCCCCCAGGCCACGCTGGCCATCGTCCTGCCGGGGCCCAGCACGGCCCTTCCCGGTGCCGCCGTTGGAAACCAGGGCCAAGGAGCCGGATCTGCACGCGGGCCCCGGGGAGGCCGCGCCGGGCGGGCGCTGGGCCAGGCGCCGGCGGTAGTGGTAGGCCAAGACGTAGTCGACCTTCCTCTTGCTGTCCCTGAAGCGCAGGCCGCTCGGGGACGCCTTGTCCGTGCCCCCTCCCTGCGTTCCGTCCACGTAGTTGTTGATAATCTGGGAGAGAAACACAGGAGTGGCACAGACAGGAAAGACAAAAACTCCAAATAGGTGTGTGGTGGAGGGGGTTGGTCTATCTCCACATGAGCACGTGAAGCCATGAAGAATCCACGTACGACCTCCAAACACTCACTCTGCACACCAGTGTCACTTCATTCCTCCTCTGACCATCAACAAATGGCCAAAGATAGCGGCCTTGTCCCAACACACGGGGTCCCCACGGAAGGCAGGGATGGAGGCGCACACCAACCCTGTCCTCTGATCTGCTTGTGCACAGACCAAAGGGAGAAGATGCCACACTTTGAAAGGAGATGGAGAAGTGAGAATAAGGATCACATTGCAGGCCATGTGCTGTGGAGCAAAGCAAGGCCGGGAAGGGAAGCAAAATCTTTGTTGGAAAGGAAGAAATCGATCTTAGCCAGAACAGAAGAAATAGATTCAATGTAGTTCAAGGTCCAGAAGGGCAGGGCTGGACAGAAACACTTTGGAAAATACCAGGGATTAGAAAGGATATGTCCCTTGAATGGCTAACAGTGCTAGCTTGTATTTTATCTTATCATGAAAAGACTGACTGACCGCTAACACTGCAAAAAGGAATCAACGGCTAAAATCACTCAAACCATCCAAGCTGCACTCAGTCAGCCCCTCAGACCATCCCTGCTTCATCATCTCCCTCTCAGAACCCTTCTGGGATGCAGCTCCAACAGCAATCCTGCCATCACGCCCCAGCCAGGATGGGAATTCTGCAGCACCTGTGTGGAACTCCAGCACCAGGGTGTTCGCTTGAACTTCCCACTCACTAAGGCTGCCCGTGGGTTTTCCAGACTGTGACCAACCACCATTTCCAGAACAATGGGCAGTGTAAAGCCCTTCACAGAGCTCTTTGGAGTGTTATTCACTGGAGTGACACCAGCCCTTCAGTGACAGGGCAACAAGATAAAAACAAGAGTCAATCTGACCCAAAGCAATCATCCCATAACCTAATTCCAGACATTTATGGTTCCCATAGGTGATCATACAAGCAAAATCTTGACACCAGTCACAGGTTTCTTTCTCTCTCTTCCTCCTCTTCATTACATGTGCTGGATGGTAGTCCTGAATGAAAAATACTATTTGCTGTATGGCAGTTACCTTGTTTGTTAACACCACACAGATTTTTGAAGACATTGTATGAATGTGAATATTATTATATACATCAACACCTCCCAGATTCTTGTTTTTAATTGTTTTGCTTCACTTAGTTTCCCATGAAGTGGCTTTCACTCATCATATCACTAAATAAATCTTGGGTTTACGTGCATGCTACATCCTTCGTTCTTTCACAAAATGGTCACTGAATAACCTGTTCTGCACATTACATTTATCACACCCTTTATGTGCAAAGTATATACACAGCCCCTTTAGGCACGTCCAAACTTATACTCAGCACTACATCCTGGCAGTTTTATAACTGCTTGTGAGATGGCATTTTATTGCAATTCCCCATTTCCTAATTAGGTACATTTTCATGTAGTACTCACAGGCAGTCCATGCAAACCTCCCGGCTCCATCTCTTTCCCAGTGAGGAAAAACCCGTGGCAGAATTCTAGTGTCCCTCCCAGAGAGTTTCAGGCTATACAGTGCAGAAGGAATGATGTCACCACCACCAGGTCACTGGCACAAGGCAATGCATTAGCTGGCTCTGGAGGAGATGAGCTCTGAGCATCCTCTCCCCCCTTACTGGAGAGTGTGGGCAGAAACAAGAAGCACGAGCAAAAAGCAGGAGAGAGAGAAAGAGGCTGGAGAACGTGAAAAGTCACTCTGAGGTTTTCCTGTTTATTCCTGTGTGCAGCCACCTGCCACATCCCAGCCACCTGAGAGAGCACCATAGCAACACTTGGTGTTGCTAGAGTTACAAAGGGGATGAGGAGACTCAGCAGTTACCTTCTCTCCCTCTCCGTTGTCTCTTTTCCTCGCTCTTGGCAGCAAGGTGCCATCCCCATAATTATGGGGCTCTAATGCACAGAAGATGAATCAAAATTCCCACAGATTTTAGTAAATACACTTCCTGCCCCTAAATTTCTGCTGCTTGCCTTACCATGTGATGTTCCGGCGCAAGAAGGCTTTTTTAAGGAGGAACACAAGAAGTCACAATTTGAAAAATGTCACTGAAGGAGCTATCAAGATCCCTCACAGCCATTGTAAAAGTCAGAAACAGTGATTTCAATTACCAGTTTTGGTCCTGCTTTCACTGCTTCTTGATGTTCCCAAGACAAGAAACCATCATACCAAGGAATGAGAAAATGGGAAGGTAAGATCAGCATTTCATGACGATTTTATTCCAGTGGTCTGATAGCAAATACATCACAACAAATACATCCCCAAAGGTGCCTCCTCTAACAACAGCTGCTCTCTGAACACCACAGCCACACCACTCTTCCACTGGGAATCAATCCAATCCAGCTCCCGCTCACACCTGGGCACAGCTGGCTTAGGATTCACACAGGCACACCTGATTTAGTCAGCAACCTGCAGGTCTTTTCTGACACCAGGCACCCTCTGTTCCTGCTCTGAAGGATTTTGGCAAAAGTAAACAATTAAGAAAAGCCTGGTGAGATTACTACTGTAGATATTAATTCTTGCTGTACACAGAGAGACAACTGAACCACCTGAGGCTGTGGTATCAATTCCCTTATAAAGATACGTCTCCCAGTTCTGTGTGGATTTACCCAACACACAGGAGGAGTGCACCCTGCTTTTCTCACCCTGCTTCCAGCCTCTCCCTCATCCCAAAGGCATTCAAGGTAGGTCAATGAACATGAAATCATACTTACAGAACTTCCGTAGGACACCACAGATGCTTCAAGAGCTCCATTGGTCCTACTGCTGTGCCAGGAAGTCCGGTTGTGAGGAACGGTGAGGTACTTGCTGTTGTAGGCTGAAAAACAGTCCCTTCCTGATTTTGCTCTCTTCTGTCCATTCAAAGTTGGGTGTGAGGAGGGTAGAGCAAAGTCTGAGAAGGAGAGATAAGTGTTGTTACATAAAGCAGGTTTTGTGCAGGTGGTTCCCTAAAGGAATGGGAAATACTACAGTCAGTAGACATTATTCATTTCTAGTGATGTGAACACATCCAGTGACATCAGGTACAGGTACAAACTTGTGGATCATGGTCATTCTCCGTAAAGAACTCTTTACACTTGTGAAACGCTCACAAAATACATCTAAGTTTATACCTACATGTTCTGGTCCCCGGGACTAATGTCTGGAACTTTTAGACATGTTCCCCCCTTTCTTGTGTTTGACAAATTACATGGTCACAGTGCAGCATAAAGGAAGGTCTGGAGGGGTGAAAATCATCACAGAATCACAAAATGTCCTGGGTTGGAAGGGACCTGAAAGATCATCTCATTCCAACCCCCTGCCATGGGCAGGGACACCTTCCACTATCCCAGGTTGCTCAGAGACAGATCCAACCTGGTCTGGAACACTTCCCAGGGATGGGGCAGCCACAGCTGCTCTGGGCACCCTGTGCCAGGGCCTCACCACCCTCACAGGGAAGAATTGCTTCCTAATATCCCATCTAACTCTCTTCTCTGTCAGTGTGAAGCCATTCCCCCTTGTCCTGTCACTCCAGGTCCTTGTCAAGAGTCTCTCTCCATCTTTCCTGCAGGCTTTCTTCAGGCACTGGAAGGCCACAATGAGGTCACCCTGAAGCTTTTTCTTCTTCAGCTGAACAATCCCAACAATCCCAGCCTTTCCTCCCAGCAGGACTGCTCCATCCCTCTGATCATCTTGGAGGCCTCCTCTGGACTCACTCCAAGAGGTCAGTTCCATACAGGCAGTAGCACAGTGAAAAATGCTGATAAATACCAATGGGTACAGAAACTGTTTTGACATACAAATGTTTCATACTCTTTCCCCCTCTAGTGGTGCCACAACTGAAATGGGGTTGCCTGATCCATACTCATATTTTCCTGGAAAAGCTCTTACTGTGAGGGAAAAGCTATGTCTTGGTCCTTCCAGCATTAATGTTTTATAGCCAGGAGAAGTCATCCTGTACACATCTGACCCCATAGTCAGCACCATCACCACTACAGACACAAAGCACCACTGCCACTGTCCAGTCAGGACTTTTCTCCAGGAAGAAGAAACAACAGGTCCCATCTATCCAGGGAGACACCACATCCATAGTGTACTGGTAAAGCCTGGAAGATCTTTTTCCCCCTTACTCAGTTGAGCCCCTTCTATCCCCTACACTCAGACTGAAACTGCTTCCCCACCACCACATTCTTAGAGAGGAGACAGTGCAATGCTAAAGAAGGAAATGCTTGGAGGAGGCAGGCTGACCCCCTAAATGTTATGATTATTTCTCTGTTTCCTATCAAGAACAGACTGGGGTCCAGCAGATTGACTCACCAGTCTTCCCTGCCTGATCTCCTGAGCAGACTCGTGCTTGGTTTACTTTAATGAAGCATATAATGATGCCACGAGGGAAACTCCAAGGAAAATAATTAATAAATGAAAGTTTCATTCCCAAAGGCCACACACGATGTTTCTCCAGTGTTTTCAGACTAAGCCCAGGATATCTCACAAGACCTTTACACAGTCAATTAAAGACCTCTCTTCTTTCCAGTCCTTTTAACTAGGCCTAGGAAAAAAGCTGCAGTTCATTTATAATAACATGATTTCATTTCCATTATGCTTCCCAACCTCCAGGAACTGTGTCACGAACCTGAGATTAACACTGGTAAACTGTTGAGGCAGTCAGGGACTCCCAGTCAGAAAAAGTGTTTTGACGGAAATGCAATTGCCGTATCTGTATTTGGAAGACTCCTGCTCTCCCAAAAGCTTTTCATCTTCTCAAATTAGACTGATTGAACCAAAATGTTCTGTTTTGAATGCATTCCACATTTGACAGTGCTTGCCTGTGGTATTGCAGTGCCTCGGGCTTCTGCTTCAGATGCTGCCTGACCTCATTCCACCCCGTAAAGCCTTTATGACATCTGGCCTTACGTGTTCTCATTCTGTAAATATTCTGGAGGAATTAGTATCGATAGAAACAAGCTGTGTATGTATATGAATATATATAAAAATTTTATATATGCATAGCTTTGGTGTATATGTACATATACATCTATATGTATCCCCAGAGAAGAGCAGTACAGTGAATCTTGAATTCAACTTGGACAGAAAATGTTCAAAAGCTACACTCATTTCACAAAAATAGCTGGGGAGCCATCCCTCCAGTCAAACTTCATCAAGTTGTAAACAGCTTCCAAGGACATGATACCTCCAGGACAGAGATCAGTGACCAGCTCCAGTTCCAGTGCCAATTCACAGCCGGTCACCACCTGCTCACTCAGCCTCTCTGCACTCCTTTGCCTCAGCTTTTTGCAAACTTCAGGGTTGGCCACAAGTGCAGCAATTGACGTCACTGTTTGTGTTCCCAGGTTCTTGTCTAAAGTGCCACTGTGAAGAAGTTGCACAGACGTCCAAAAGTGGAGATGGTATGTTAAAGGACCACATGGCTCATGAAAGAGGCAGAAAGGGAGTCTGCCTAATTAGGAGCTCTGTATTAAATCCTGAGTAACAGCCAATTAACTGAGCTGAGTGGTCCAGATGATCAGATTATCACAGCACAGCTACTCACAGTATATACTGCGAGTGGTTTGGGCACCCAAGGCACAGACAGTGAACTGCTTTCATTTATCTTTCTCCCTTTCCAGTTGAATTTCAGAAAGGATCTGTATTTCTGAAAGACACCACAGTTAGCAGGGTATTCCTCTGCAAGGCTGCTCAAAACATCTGCAATTTAGGAGCATTGTCTGGCAAACTCCACCCCCCAAGTAGGTGTGAAGAAAACCTACTTGAATTTACTGTTTCTATGTAGCTTTACTCAAAGACATCTTTTTCAAAGAACATATGTGTGTGTGTATATATAAAAAGGTGTAGCATGATTATACATGTGTTCCTTGGGTCCCTGGTACATAATGACTTCTCAGCCCTTCTCCCATCCAATCCTTTAACTAAAATTATTTGTATGTGGACCACAGTGTGAAAGATTTAGTGTCACTGTGCTAAATTTAATGTCTACTGCTGATCTATCTTTTTTGAGTTCTTCTTGTGCCCTTTTTCTGGCTCAGGTCCTTCACTGTTAGTTAGGTCTGATATACACATACATCAGACAAAGCAGATGCTTTCTGTCATATTTATATCTAAAGTAGAATTTAAAAACAAAACCAAACAAAAAAACCCAAACCCAACAGGAGGGGAGTCTGTAAAGTTACAGAGTTGTATAATGTAGATGAAGAAGCTCAGCTCATGCAAAAATTACTTCTCATGCACATCTCCACCAAACTCAACACAACTACAGCAAAGGGTGATTTTCTCCATTGTGTCTTCAAAACCACCGTTTTAGTGCCTGTTAAGAATCACAGGAATTAAAGACCAACAAGGCTGTTTGGGTTGTCTCTAATGCCACCTTATTTGCAGCCTGCCTGTTCAGTGCTCACACAGTACCTCTCAGACTGCAGGTGCAAAGGGCAAAACCACAAATCCTGACTAATGTCTTGGACAGTCTGGGTGCATCTGCCTGTCTGAACCCCATTCCAACACCCAGTTTGAAACATCCACTGCCTCCAAGACACCCAGCAGGAGAATCTCTTGGACAGGATTCAGTATCTCAGTTTTATTCCTTTACATTTGGCCATACATAACACTGATTCTCTTTGCCTTCCCACCCCCAGAATATGATTAGATAAGAAATACTCTTTATAAAGAGAACTATCCAATTCTGAGTTTATTTATGGGACTGATTTTAATAAGAAGCAGTTGAGCAGCAGGGGACTAAACACCTAAATAATTCTTGAACCATTCCAAAGAAAGAAATACCAGATATCTAAAATTTAATGGTCAAATTCTATCCTATTATTCAAATAAGGAGTTTGGAGGTCACAGCAGAGATACAGCCCCATAAACAATGAGATGATGTGGGAACAACCACAGAGCTTTTGTCTGGGACAGCAAAAGAACAGTGACCCAACAGCAGGAATGAAGGTTATTTTAAACTCGTACACTAGGAACCCAAACACGAAGGTTTCATGCACTCTGCAGATTTGCTTCTGGTGTGTGGGAACTGAGATCTCAGGGCTGCACATTTTCTTCTGGAAAAGGATATTACTCCCTCGCCACAGCTGCATTGCAATACAGCAAATTCAGGTGGAAACAGCAGCAGCCCAGCACAAGGCATTTGCCTAGTGATTGTCTTTTCCACATAAATCACAAAACTGACCCACAGCTGCACTCCTGAGGCTTCAAAAGGAATGAACTCTGCATGTGTTATCTCTGAGCTCTCTGTATGTAACCTGGGCCACAGATTTCTCTTTTTTTCTTTTTTTTTTTAAGTGTCCTGAAAGAAGACAGACAAATCCTTCCAAATTACACCTTCCTCTGTTCTACACCCCCTTTAGGCCCTATCCCACTTCACAGGTAGCAATTAAGAACGAAGCAGAGAATAAACTTACCGGGCATGTGTGTTTCCATGTTGCCTGGAGGTTTGGCTGGAAGTTGCGTCAGTGCTAAAATAGGATGTGGCTATGCTGTGCACAATCTGCTTCTGCACTGGCTTAAGGAGGGAACAGCACCAGCAGCTATTTCCATCCTGCCTTGATCCTGCTTTAAACAAACCACCAACTGAAGCTAATTAGCGAGACCTTCTGGTTTGGTGATTACCGTCATGGAGGGAAGAGAGGGAGAAAAACCAAACTCCCATATCGTGAAAGGCCATGGAAACTCTCTGCTGAAACTTCAGCACCTTGTCTTCACGCTCCATAATGCCTCAAGAAGCAAGGGAACAACAGGCATATTTTGTCCAGAAGGCAGCGGAGAGGAAGGAAAAAGGCTGATGCAGAACCAGGGCTCTACAGCAGAGCCAGCTCTGTCCAAGAACCAGCACTCGAGGATCAGATTGTCTTGGAGGCGGCTGCTGTGGGGAAGAGTGTCTGAGTATCTACAAAGCTTCACAGTGCTTCCAGGTAGGAGGTAAGTGCAGATAGCTTTTTATAAGGCTCTGTTTCAAGTACTCAAGTTACCTCAGTGCCTGGATGCAGTGTTGTCATTCCTGCATGAAATATTCAGGGGATTATCTTGTAATCAACTGTCTAATCACAACAGGTGATGGATCCTGCTTAGCCTTCAACCTTGCAATTTAAGCAATGTATAGGGAAGAAAACTTGTTGATAACCAAAGCTATCTGAAAAAGGACTTTATTTGCTAATGATAATTGGGGTGAGATGTAACTAATTTGAGTCCAAATCTTTTTCTCTTTTAGCCTATGTATGACACTATGATGGTGGGACAGGGAAAAATGGATTTATTCAATGCCTGAATAAAGTTCAGTGCTTCTACCACCTTGTGAATCAGGACTATATCATGACTGGCAAGAGTAGAAGTTGTCTGTCACAGAGAGATGTGCTGATGCACTGGGTGTGCTATCAAACCTGCAGAGTACATAAAGGGAGCAGTGCAGCTGTTCTGTCCCAAAACTTGGGCTGGGTGATGTAATATTTTCCCAGCAAGACTAAAAAAATATATATGGGCTTTCAATTCATTAAATCACCCCACTGTTCTTGGTCCCTACTTTGAAATGGCATTTCTTAACTTCTACCCAATGTATCAAAGACTTTGTTTTTACCTGCTAGTATTTTATGTTACTCTCAGAACTTCAGAAGTTTTAAAAACAATCTGTTTCCTAGATAGAGAACAATTCTCCTACTTTCTACCCTTACCTCAGGGAGAGGGAAATGAAAACTTTCTGAAACTTTCGCCATTTTATATCCACAATCTATGCTGCTCCAACTAAGCTCAAAACCAGAAAGGCATATCCATTAATTCTGGAATAGTATAGGAATGTAGAGCCAGGTCCTGCTGGGATCCCTGTGGACTTATAGCTCTGCCTGCACAGGTTCCAATTACCAGCTCCTATAAGCCATAAGGGTGGGTGTGTTACAGGTAATAGACTTAGCTCAGGTAATAAATAATATACACAGCACGCAATATGAGAGGAAGCAATATCCAGATGCTCAGGATGGAAGTAGTCTATTTTTAAGACTTTCTAATGGAGAAAATCATATCTTGGCATCACTGTCTTTCCTGAGGTACCTGGGTATGGTGTTAATTGATAATGCAGGGCTGTGACAAATAATACCAATATACCGGATCACGTTTCACCTGCTGTAGAGGAGTGGTTCTTGCAAGTCTGTAAAAGTTAGCAGAGAGATTAGATGCTTTTAATTATTAAGAAGTTATATAAGACTCCTCCCCAAATCCATTTAGTATTCCTGTAAATCTATCCTGTGGCACACTCAACGATCCAGCTGGTGTTCTGAAGTGGTGGCATGTGCTCCTAATCATTGATGGAAAGGTAAAGTTGCAGGGTAGTTCCAATCCATCAAGGCTCACAAAAAGTATGTACGACTTGGAAAACAATATTCCTCAAAGCCTGGCTTCTGCTGGACAATGTCAACGGAGCAGTCAGATGTACAGTGCTGCGTGATGCACTGGCACACTTGATTGTAGGCAGGACTGTGCTCCTCACTTCTGCCAGGGAGGAATGCTTCGGAAAGGATTGGAATTGCACAAATTGCAGCTGTCGATATGAAAGGCAATGAATCCTGCACGGAGCAGGCCCAAGGCTACTAGATCCTTAGGCAAGAGAGACAGCTCTTGGGGCAGACTGCCTGAAAAAGTTTGATTCTCATGCCAGCAAGTCAACGTCAAAAATGTATTTGCCTCCTCAGCCTGTTAAAGGAGATGTTATAACATTCCCTTCTGCTTTCTCTTTCCTTCCAGTCTGTTTCCACAACAGGATTTTCAAGGAGGATCCTTCTGCCCTTGCACATGACAGGGGCATGGAATACAGAGGTAGTAGCCAGGCCTGAGTAACAACACCTAGACCACAGCAAAGTGCCCAGAACTCCCTGCTGTAAGTAAAGCCAGTAAGTTCTCATGGGCTGCACTGCACTGCTAAGCCAGTGCCTGACTCATACAATTAATTACCTAATTAGAAGACCTGTCTGCAGCCACAAAGCCTTAGGCTGCAATCCTGTCAGCTTTCATGAGCTAAGAAGGGTCAGTCTGGGTGAGGGCACAGGACATCCCAGCCATGGTAAGTGGAAGAGGATGACACTTGCCTTTTATTCCCTATCCATTTATTCTTTCTGCTCCTCTCTGATGTTGCAGGTTCTATTGCAGGAGTTGCTGATCTGCAACTGATCATGCAGATGTGGAAGTGTTTTGACCTATTTAATCATGTCACAGTGCCATTCATTATTTCAAAATTGTCATTTAAATGAGAAGCTTAAATAATTCTTGTCTTTTGAAAATGTAAATGGGAATAATAGTCCTCCCTCTCTCATATTTTTAAAATTAGTACTTCACAGTGAAACTGCTTCACTGACACAAGATTCCTCCAGGACCGACAACACTCTTGTTCCATGGCCTGACCAAAGAAGAATTTAAATCCTGGTAAATTTATGTCTGGCAGCAGTAACTAAATCAGACCTGACACTGCAAATTCTGCATTTAATTTAATTCCAACTTTTGGAATGAATGCAATAGGTGAAGTTCTGGCACCTGGAAATAAGGGAGATAACCACTGAGCTTTTTCCTCCAATTGCTCAGGGGAAGGGCTGAAGTAAATAAGTGCTGTCCTTAATCCTGTACACAAGTACTGAAGACTTGCAGAATTTACACAGCCTGTCCTCAGCAAACAATTTCTTTGTATTCAGCTTCAGGAGAATATAAGCATTGCAGGAAGATATTTGGTTGTCTGAGCTGAAACCAGTCTTGTTTGTGTACCAGGAACATCCCACTCTTACTCTGAAGCCTTATCCCACAATTAATGTGCTCCCTGGAAAGAAGGAGAGAAAAGAGAGCAAGAAATTAAAATTCCACAGTGTGTCAGTAAGGACTGAAGTGGGCAATGAAAGTGTAATGTCTCTGAAGACAATACTAAACTATTTGGGATATGTTCTTTAAGCATAAGCAACTGTTTCCAGGCTTGATTTATTTGTGGTTGTTCTTTTGGAATTTTTTTTCCAGTCATGTGGATTAATTTCCATGGTGAAATGAAGGGGATCAATACAACCTGAAATCGCTCTTTGACAATCCACCCCATGATGAATCAGGCTATGTACTGTTGTGCTAGTAAGCTTTATTGTTTGCTGTGTTGATACAATTAGTTATCCAGGATTCTAATGCATAAGGCAGTGCACAGAGAAAATGAGGCTTGCATTGTGAAGTTCCTTCACCAAAAAGCTTCAGATTAAGCAACTGAGCTTCTGGGCAATATTCACTGGGTGCACTTCCGAGCACGGCATTCGCACAGCGAGGCGGAGGGGACGGAGTGCTGCACCACGGTCCCGTTGGGACAGCGCAGTGGGATCGTCACCATGGTGGTCTGAGTGGCTGTACAGCAGCTGCACAGGTCTTCCCACTGCCCTGTCTGGGCAGAGTACCTGGTATTGCTTCTGCACTTGCCCTAAATGGAAAAAAAAAAAAAGAGAGCTGAAGTTTGGAGAGAGCCTCATTGCACTCAGAATCCTGATTCTTTCCTTCAAAATATCCATGGGTGACTTTGCCCAACTTCTGTGCCCTGCTGTAAAACTCCAGAGTGTTGAGTGCTGCTCTAAGAGTAACTTCTTATGAGCATAAGCAGAGAAAAGGAGAGCTGAAGAAACTGGTCCCACACACAAGCCACACATCCATTTTTGTCCTACTGGTGCTATTTTCCCTTGTTCTGCTTGTCTGGCCACTTTATTAATTTAGACTAAGCTGTCAGTGCCCGTAGCTGTAAACTTTCATGATGTAAAAACAAATGCCCTCACATCACACTCTGTCAGAGGCCATTTCCTCCAGGGGCTTTGTGCTCTTATTTCCCAGTCTAATTAAATTAAAATATCCTGTCTTTATCAGGGAGGACTTTAGGAAATATGTATTTAATACTATTTATTCCCAATATAAAATCTGGACTTCCACAGGAGAAACTTTGATACTCATGACTTTATGGCTAAGGACCATTTACTTTGTAGACAGGACAAGAGGTGAAGAATTGTTAGTTATGCCATAATTTGGATTGCACACAAGGGTTGATTAAAATCCTTGTATGGGGCTTGGTTATCTTGGAAAGAGCAGAGATGGGAACACCCAGAAGAGAAGCTATGCTCCTGTTTTAAGAGGAAGTTGCCCTATAAGGTGTAAGCAGTGATGGGCTGGAAATTAAACTTTTAATCTGATTATGGAAGGCACAAGACATGTAGAACACAACAGCTTGGTGCCAAGGCTAACGGAGGAGTCACAGAGCTTATAGAGCATACAAGTCCAATCTTGGCACTCAAGTTTAAAGGTCTTTTAAGTGTCATTTATCTAAATACCCATTTAACACTACCCTAATCAAGCCAGAGCGCTGGTGCTTAACTACAGACTCAGAGCTGAAAATCAGCTTCATGAATGTGAAGATCAATATTCCTCTTCTTTCTGCAGAAAGTACTAACAGAGCTACTTCACAGTCATTAATTTCTGATGGAAGCAAAGGAGAGTGGGATGAGCAATGCCTTTGTGTCTAATATATGTGCCTTTTTTCATGCTGGCTTGACTAGGGAAAATTCAGCATCGCCAAACTACTTTAGCACAGAGATGCCAAAGAGGTTAACCCCAAGTCAATCAATGAGGACAGAAACTGATGCTCCACTTGCTGCAGTGAAACCATGGTGGAGGAAAAGGTTTCCTTTTGGAAAGAGAAAGGGCAGGTCTTGGGGCAGGGGGTTTGGTTTTGTTATTTACCTCACAGTGAGAAATGGGCACCTCCTTTTCAGCCACACATCCATTGATATTCCCATACTGCAGTCTGGTACTTACTGGATGACATTCCACCTCCACACCTACCAAGTAAAACAAAGGAAAAGAAAAAGGTGTTTGACACTGCTGACAATTGCTTTTTGTAACTCGCTTCCCTTTACTCCTGAAATTGCTGTTAGTTAGACATTTTTCCTGGTAAGGTCCCTAGTTGGGTGTGTCCAGGGACTGATTTTTAGGTACTACTCAACAGCATTTCAGAGAGTTGAAGGAATTCAGCAGGGCAACTGCACAACTAAGTACATACACAAAGGAGAGAGAAAGGTGTCCATCATCCTACCAGCAAACACAGCTTTCCATCAGAATGCTGGTACCGAATTGACTCTGTGCCTTGCTGAGGCTTTATATTTAATTTTTTTTTTAAATGCAGCTTGTTTCCAGCTCCAGGGCTGGAAATGCCCTTTCTCTTTTAATGATTTCATCACTCATTTTTATAAATTATCCACCTGAAAGGACAGTTGTGTCCACACAATTGAAAAGCACAAACAAAATAATTGTCACCAGCCTCAATACAACTTCACTCCCTTTTTGATCCTGGCTTATCAACTTGTCCTCTAGTTACCTCTGCTATTTACTTTTTTTGTAGACTGTGCCTCCTCTGCAAAGGCAAGTGCTTGTAACTTATCAAGACACATAAGACTGAGATGAACAGAGAAAAAAGGTGAGAAACAGAGATGCAACTTCTTTGTTCAGTGGGAAAATAAGGAATATCCTTTCCCAGTTATCAAGTCCTGTGGCTAATACCACAAAAATCTAATGAGAAAATGAGACTTGTTTGCTTATGTGCTCCTACAAAGTTAAAAGCTGGAACAATGCCCTCAGACACACTAAAAAAGTCCAGTTGGGAAGTTATAACACAGAAAGGGAAACTGCTTCCTGAACCAACCTTTGCCCAAAGCCAGGCAGGACTCTGCTGAGCCAAAGGCATCACCTGGACTTGAGAGAACAAGTTATTTGCCCAATTCTTCCTGACACTGAGACTTTTGAAAGACAGATTCTCTCAAGGCATTGGAAGATAATGTGATCTATGAGAAACTGAGCTATACCCAGGCAAAATGGGAAAAAGGATTTGAAGGTCCGTACAACATGGGAGTATTTAGGCATGCAGTGCTTTACTTAGACCAATTTGCTTTTGCTGCTGCAAGGAGGTATCACTTTTAAATGACTGTAACTGTTTAAAAAAATCTATGTATTGATCTGGGCTCATTTGGAAATAGTTTCTCCTCAATTACAGCGATTGGAACTCATAATTAGTAGAGCCTGCCCACTACCCTGTCTTTTAAATCTCAGAATCTGTTTTTGCTAATAAATAATTTTGAGTATTCCTTACTTGCAGCCTGGTACATTAAAGCTCCCTTAACCAAATTACCTGTTTGATCCTTCCGATGACAGTCTCTCAATAGCTGTCTGACTTCTATTTCTCAAGCCAGAGCTCAGTGATTATACAGACAGGCAAAGGCTGCAAACTCTCTAGGAGTTACCATCCTTCATCAGGGGTATTATTGCAGCAGCTCCTGTGCCAGTGTGGTGATGGGCTGCTATGCTGGCCATCTTTTATTTATTAGCACGTGCATAACAAAAGTAAGAAAATGAAAAGGCATAACTCAACACAGACAAGATGTTGATATTTTGACCCTAAAGGAGAATTTCAATCCTTTGTTATTTTTTTTAATTTTAAATGAACTACAGTATTATAGATTTTTACTTACAGATGAGAAAACTGAAAGGTTATCTGCTCACAAAAGCATCAGAGATTCATTTTAGAAATGAGAACCCAACCCTGCAATCCTTCCTTATGTAAGCAAACCCTTCCTACTCTCACAGCCTGACTGACATTTGGATTATCCACAAAACTATGCATGAAATTAAGAGTTGCAGGACTGACCCGTATATTGACAAACTTAAGAAGCAGTCAGGCTGTTCCATAGGAATGCATTTCCCCTACCATTTTTTAGTTGTTATTATATTATCAAAACCATTATTGCCACCAGGGTTTGGCTTTTTTGATTAATTAATTTTAAGTCGATTGATTATTCATGAAGTGTTTTCCTCACATATTCAGTCGTATCAGGTTAAGTGACTTGTCAAGCTGCCTGTGCAAGACTGTTCCTGTTATCAGCTGAACAATAAAATAAAACATTCATAATTAACATCTGCATAAAACGTGGAGAGTATCTATTTCTTTCTAAGCACTCGAAAATACTGTCAAAACACGTGTTCTAGATGACAAAACATGACAGCAGCATCCCAGGCAGAGGGTGGGTTTCTTTGATGGTTTATTATAACCACATTGCTAAGCTCTGTTTCATTAAACTGCGTATTATAGAAAATGTAGGTACTTACACACTCTGCAATTTCCATACAAGATTTCTGGACTATTTACTTACATGTGTCACAGCAAGTGTTGCCAATTTTTGCAATTCTGCCCTAAAATGATAAAAAAAAGAAAACCCAAATTTTGGCACAAGTGATGCACTTTTGTCCTGCTGAAAGAAAATGTGTGAAGCAGAGTACAAGGCAAAGAAAAAACAACCAAACAAAAAAAAAAACCCATAATTTCTATACAGTACAAAATTACAAATATACATTAGAAATCTTTATCCATTTTAAGGTTTTGAGCCTGTGATTCTGTTTGCTAGTAGCTAATTGGAAATAATTGACTTATTAGCAAATTCAAACCTGAAAATATTGCTCTCACCTTCTATTATGAGCTTTCTAAAATAAAGACATTAATTGCAAATAAATTCCTGGAAACCAGAAGGATAAAATTAGTAGCATCCAAGACTCATATCTGTTTAGGAAACATCACATCTGTCAAGTAAGTTTTAACAGACAAAAAACTTTGTTTCTTGTTTCATTGCTACCACCCAGAAAATAATTCTCAGAAATATATGTATGGTGCAAAACATTGAAAATCCATAGTGAAAGGAAAAATGGAGAAATATTTACACTGCAGGGTGATGCCATTGTTGCAGTAAACCCCTGAGCTTACAGGCAAAAGTTTGAAGGCTTCTTTTAATTAAAAACCCTAAAATTTTGATCTGCAACTAGATAAAAAGCACTGATTTTATAGCTGAAATAGTGCTGTTTGGGGAGATAGGAGAAGAATAAATGCAGTTTGAGAAATTACAGTTTTAAAGTAATTTTTTTCTCTGATTATCCATGAAGAACATTTGAATATGGTAATAACTCCAAGCCTGAAATATACTGGAGCCTTTTTTTTTTCTAAATCTTTGTTTATACAAGAAAACTGTGTATTATAATACCACAGAGTGAGAAATGCCCTGGAGAATCTTCATTTTTCCCTACATTATACATAACAAATCCTCCATTTCTTCCACGTGTATGAGGAGAGAGGTTTGGCCACAAGCTTTATATTAAAGGTTCCCTGCTTCCTGTCATGCCCAAGAAGATGGGAACAGATGGATATAAACACCTGTAAGATCTGTAAAACCTGACACAGAAGGGCAAAGAATACATGTCTTAGCATTTCATATGCATATTTCTCAGTTTGTGTCATTATCCACAGAGTTTTGCTCTGGATCCCAAAATGAAAGCACTGTTAGAAGCACCACCTTCAAGTGTTTGATACTTCAAATATTCAACTTCATAACAGAATTATTGTCAGCAGTCAATACAGTCCCACATAAAGCCAGCAGATATTTTAAAACAGAGAAAACTTATATCTTTCTGAATTTCAAAGGAAGTTCAAACTGAGTTTAGTCAAGGTGTTGGGAGAGGGTTGGGGTTTCCCACTCCACAAAAGGTGCCATAAACATGACAGAGTCCATATAGAAACCTGGAAATGGGACCTGTTCCACTACTTACTCCTTCAGCCAAGCATCTTCTGGCATCAAAGGGGGGACAGCCAGTGATTCTCCTTTCCCAGATAAATTCCCCTCTCTCATTTACTCTGCAGGAATGACTGTCACAGCCATCCTGAAGGGATGCATTTGCCTGGAAAGATTGAAGGGCTGTTAGCTTTACACAGAAACAACAGGAAGTTTTCAGAATATTCCTTTGCTGGTGTCTCAGTTAATGTACCATGATGGTGACATTTATAAAATATGGAAATCTTAGGTAAACAGCATTGTTTATCAACAAAGTCGTCACTTCTGTTTAATTCCATGGCCATATTTATCATAGCTCTGCCCAGACTGCCAAAACCTGACCTTTTTCAGCTCTCAACAGGGAAGAAATTTCCATTAACTTTGGAAAAAACTCTTCTAAGTAAGAGACTTGTGGGTCTGGCCCATTATTTGTTTTTTAAAGAGACATACATACAATTGCTTACCTTCTGGGTGAGTTGGGAGCTTCTTTAAAAAAAATATACATAAAACCACACCCATACCCCAACAGAGAATCATTTAGGTTAGGATAAACCCTTAAGAACAAGTCCAGCCATTAACCTCCCACTGCCAACCAAGTCCATCACTAAACCACATCCCTAAGAACCACACACACACACTGTTTAAATCCCTCCAGGGCTGGTGACTGAACCACTGCCCTGGGCAACCTGTGAAGAAAAAAATTTAATACCCAATTTAAACCTCCCCTGGTGCAACTCAAGGCATTCAAAACTCAAATTTAAAATGAGGGTTTTAATATCCTCTAAATACCTGTTTGAGCTCATATTCCAGGGTAAGTTCCTTGATAACATTCCTGAATCTAGAATTCCCCTCTAGAACTTTGTACGGTGGTATGAAGACTCCTATTTTTTTCATTTCCAAACAAATTAACCCCCTTGATCAATCATTCCAAGATTTAAAAAGCATTGGCAATACAATGCTACCTAATCAAAAAAGAGGAAAAATGTACTTCCCTGGCATTCAACAGAAGCCAATGAAACATGTACATTTACTCATAAGAATGCTTAAAACTTACCTGAAGATATTGAACCCTTCCATCTCTCAGCCTGATGCTACATGAAGTAGGCACACATTTTCCACAGCAAGAGCCAGGGATCTCCTGCCTTCTGTAATTCTAGAAGGTAAAGGACATTTTTCTGGCTTTGTTTTAAGCATGCATCGCATATATTTTAAGGAGTTTTGGGTTGTTTTTTTTTAAATAAGACTCAGTGGACAAAAGGATAGCCAGCAAAATGCTACTCAGTAAAGCCAATGAATTCTACACAGTGCAACATGGAATAGTTGGAAGTGCTTAAACTGGAGAGAAAAGGGCAAGATACCCAGTAAGCAGTGGGCAGGGAAAGGGGAGAACAAAGCTAAGATGGGAAATCTGGAGTATGGAAAGAAAAAGAAAATGGCTTGATAATACAAGAGAGTAAAAGAGTATCAGAGAAAGTATGATATAATAAAAGAGAAAAGGAAAGAAGAAAAGAAAAGGGGAATAATGGAGCCCCACAAACAGCACTGAAGGAAAAACAGTGGCAGGAAAAAGAGCACAGGAGAATGAGCAGCACTAGATGGAGAGGAAGAAAGGTATAGAGTGGATAATGGAAAGAAAAAAATCAAACAGAAAGGAACTGAGTTAACACATGAAGTGTCCCACAGTCATGTCCCCAGCTGCTCCAGATAACCAACAGCTGCTTATGATGAGCTGAACCTTTTTAAGAAAACACACACTTTCTGGTTGAGTGAAGACATGCATGTTATCCATATGTTTTTTATGGAAAGAGAGTTTGGGGAGGGGGGACTACTGTTAAATCACTGGGAGAAAATGCAGTTCATTGTTATTTAGGTGAACTTGCCCTACTAGCAAAAATGTAAGCATCTAAAGCAGGTCGTAAAATGTCCCAAAAAATGACCCTCCTGAGCAGAATATGCTGCTGTTGGCTGCACTTCAATTACCACTGCTTTTACTTCCACAACTTCAGCATTCAGGAGAAAGCAGGTGCTCCTGAGAGAACTTGTACTCTTAACCCATTTGTACTCTTAACATTCATCTATTAGCAAGGAATTGCTTTTAACCTGGGAATACCATGAAGTCAAAGGCTTTGAGACAGGAAAGATCCTGTGAAGTGTGTGAATCCCACTGGCCTTAGGAGGATGAAGACATTCTGTATCTTATTTGATTTTTTTTTCCCCCTCAAGCTCAACAAATTCATTATAATGGCTAGGAAGGGATATATATTCCTAGACCTGTAACTCCCCTTGGGTAGCTGCACATCTCCCAAAACACAAGTTCACAGTCCTTAATAAGCCTAGCTAGGAATGGCCCTTTCTTCAGGGTTTTCTATTTAGACCATACTTTTGGGTCAGGTGGGGAAAAGGAGCTGTTTGGGAATTGTGTGGGTGGTGAAAGAAGCAGGAGAGGAATGTTTCCCCCATTTTCTTTTCCCATGTATTTCCATGTATTATATTGATTCCTCTACATTTAATTTCTACAGATGGCTTCTTGCACTGAACAGCAAGAAAGGATGTTTGTGTTTTTTTGTGTGGGAACATACATATGCACACACGACTCTGGCCACAAATTCACTCTGGTGTGTCTGTCTGGGTTCTGTCATGGATCTGCCAGGTTATATTCTGTGGAACTGAGAAAGATGCTCAGCACTGATCTTGGCCATTTATTTTCCCTTCAGAAGCCTATGTCCATAGTCAAACCTTACAGGAGGGGTGGTATTAGGGTTTGGAACCACAAAAAGTATTCCAGATTGTTCTTTGTGCCATAGGCTACATCCACATCAGCAAATAAAAGGGGTCAAGGCCAGTTGGATGGCCCAGTGGACAAGTGGAACACTTGTGAAATATCTGAGCTGCATTCTCCACACAAAACTGGCTGGCCTTGGGTTGTCTTAACCACTGACCTGCTCCTGGACATCATTTGGAAGTCACAACATCATTTTTCTAGTCACAACAGGCCGGCTGGGACACTGTTGACAATTCTTCAAGAAAAAGAGTTGCAGGGAATAACTTGAGCCTGTAGTCTCGCTCTATTTTTTTATTGGTAGAGATTACTTTCCACAGAAATTTAACTACATTTCCAGTCTTTTCCAGTTCTGCTTCAGGATGAGAGGTCGGAATAATCCAAAACTCTGCCCCCCTCTTTTCTAGGGACCCTACAAATGTGTGGCTCTCCTGGACATCAGCCAGGAATCCCACATGATTGTGTTAAAGATGTGGATTTTGGGTGCCACGGCCACCACTTGCACCAGTCCTGGGTTTGGCTGGGCTCATTGGGCTCCATCCATTATCCAGGGAAATGATGAGGAAGAGGAAGAGGCATTTAAGTTTTTTTCTGTAAAACGTAGCTGCTGGCCTGTGCTCTTTGGACACAGGGAGATTAATCCAGCCTCTGCAACTCACTCAGGTCTCCTTCCACTCAAGGTTTTGGTGCTGAGAGAGGAAACTACACAGTTGAGCAGAGCTAATCAGGCACTCCTGTTACACAGTTGGTCAGTGGAGTGAAAATGGGAGCTTTTTCAGCCAAAGTCATTCCTTGCAGGTGACGGCAGCAAATCAGCAGCAAAGACTTCAAAAAACCAGTGGACAATCACCTCAAATCACCAAAGGCATGGGCTGGGAACCAACCAAATGCTGTTGAGCCCAGCTTTTAGACAGTTTGGAAGAGTCATGGGAAAAGCATGGCACATGGAGATCTGGCTGAGCTGCCAGTCCCTGGAAGGACAGATAACACTGTAGGGAAGGGGACACAGCAGTTCCTGTTGCAAATGATTTGCCAAACCTCATATTGCCCTAAGGGCAAGTAATCTAAAATAAACAATAAAATGTGCTGAGTACCATGTGAAGTTACCTTTGCTACACTGAGGATTTAGATCAGATTTGGTACATCTCATCTAATTCAGGGAAAGAACACAGAGCCAAGATGTCTCAGAAGAACCTGAAGAAAGGCCAAAGGCCCTGGAGCTGTACAAAAGGTAAACTGGTGTGTAGAGTGAAAAACACCACTCTCATCAGGCACACTCGTAGGCAGAACCCTCAGACTGCTCCCACTCACCGCTGGACAGAGCTGGCAGTTCAATTTGGTGCATCTCAGAGTGTATTTCCGAGGTGCTGACTGGAAGCAGTCGCACGTCGTGCACTGATCCACCATCAGGCGCCTCCCGTGCTGAAACATCAGAACCAGTTTGTCAGTGAGCGACTGTCTTGCCAGCAAAACTCAAATAAACACAGGACTTTAGGTTAAATCTCTCATTAAATCTTGCACTGTAATTCTTTGCTAGAGAAACAAGAAACCCATGCTCCCAGTTTCCAGAGACCCCGATTTTTTGCATCTGTAATTCCAGAACAAGCAGCATGACATGAGGCTGTTTTTCAAGAAAGCCCTTTAGAAGTCCTTAATCTGAGAAATGGCATTGGAATTTCCTTATTGTTTACAAATCTCACAAGCAAGAAAGGGATCCTAGAAAGTCATGAGGAAGACTTTTTTTATCCTAGCTGTGTGGTTGCCCACAGTTCATTTTTTGAGTGTAAAGAACTGGTTTGGCAACAAGTTCTTATTTTAGAGCCATCACAACCCACAGATTATGGGCAGAAATTGCTTGTTATTGTTCTTGTAACAACACTGCTTGGAATTCCTAAAGGCCTATAAGCTTAAAATTGAGAAAAGACAAATAAATAAAAAACCCAGAATTACTGATTGAAGAACTCTGCTTGTCCATAGTTATAAGCAAATCAGTGGCTGAACACAATTCAAATTCCCTGAGCTCTTCCCCAGCACCTTGTTTGCTGGATCCCATCACCTTTTCAAAGCAAGCAAAAAATGACATTTAAAATGCAGAGCAAAAATGTCAAACCATTCAGTGGGAAGCACTGATGGATGCTTGATGACATGGCTTTAGCTCTAACAAACTGATAAACTCATGCCCATGGACTATGAAAAAGAAATCCAAACCACAAGAAATAGATGGAGAAAGGTTGTCTCTGCCACACCACTAAAATATAAAGAGATTTGAGTAAATTTACTTTTAAATAAATGAAAAAGGAAGACACACGTTGACAAAGCAGGAACGAGTAGGTTAAAGTTAGGTTAAATGACTAAAGAGAACCTGTTTCCCTGGGGGATGCTGAGAATATTTGGAGCTCTTTGACACCAGAGGTGCTGCCAGAATATGGATTTAGGGAAACAATGGACAATTGACAGAGCTCTCCAAAGATAAATACGGCATAAATGAGATCAGATGCTTAACTCCCATCATTCCCATTGTCATGGGCTGGGTTAAACATGTCTTAATCTATCCATTAAATACGCAGTTGAGAAAAAATTTCCTCACAGCCACATCAGCAGGAATCTTGAAAGGGAAAAGAGGTCAAACAGGGAGGAAGCTCAGCTTTCCTGTTCCTGCTAATAGCCAAGGAGGGATGCCTCTCCTTCCACACAGGTGGAGCAAGTCTCCATCCTTGCTTTAATCTGCCTTATCCTCTAAGCAGAATATGGGAAGGTTTTGCTTCCCCAAAGCGGGCAAGGATCACTTGGGGGATGAACCCTTGCAGAGAGTTTCCTGTGTGTTTGGTAGTCTGCAAACCATTACAAAATGCAGATTACCACAGTTTCCAAGCACTTTTTGCAAGCATCCTTCAAGATAAGGAAACATTACTGTCCCCATTTGGCAGAGATACTCATTGTCATGTAGGAAGACCGTGGCAGGAGTTGGACATACACACGCTGAACCCCCTGGCACTGTTTTTATTCCAAGGTCATGCCTGTGGAGATTCTGTCTGGAAAAAAAGCTGCCCTGAATCCTCTGTGTATGTATTCTGACAAGTGTGTATCCTTCAAAAGCTCATTCATAGATTTAAATATCTTGCCATCTCAACGAATAAAAGGAATTTGTGTCTTACCCCAATAACAGTGCCATTCAAAGGACAACCATTCAGGGGTGCTGAAAAAGGACAAAGTATTCCATTTAGCATTACCATTGTAGTAACAGTTCTAAGATTTAATCTATCACAGCTATGCATTTTTGACTTATTACAGTTCTGGCTTGAAGAAATTTGTATCCAGTTTCACTGTAAAGAGGCCCTTACATTATACCTTGAAATGCAAATATTTATCAGAGCTATATTGATGCTGCATAAAAATATCTGTCTGAGCTATTTTTGAACAAATACATTGCAGAACATAAACTTTCTCCTCCAGTTAAAAGGTTCTGTACTCGATGTCTAAATTACACAGGAGCACTTCAAAGTTCTTCCAAAACACATGCTTTTTAAATTGCTGTTGGGAAACAGAAAACCACCCCATGAAACGATTCCTGCTCAAGCAATCCTGTTTGTGGCACCCCAAACCTTACCGCATCTGCAGGATGGACAGCAGTCTATCACTCGGTCACAGCGCAGTTCAGTTCCCTCTGGACAGTCAGGCACATCCATTTGGGAGCAAGAAACATTCTTTTGCTGCACAAAAACCTCGTTGTTCACCCGGACGCACTCGTTGACAATGCAGCGGTTCCAGGGGGATTGCCACTCCGTGCCAACCTGAGGGGAAATTGTGAGGGCATTAAACATAGGCAGCAGTATTTGTGCCCCTGGACAGAGGGAAGACCACCCCAGGCAGATGCTGGATTGGAAAAAACACATTTACTGCGTCAGGAACAGTGTCACTCAACACTTCTCCACAAAACCTTTCCATGACAATCGGTTTCTAGAGCACGCTGAGTTTGTAGAGAATAAGAATTATTATTTTCCACCATCCTTCAGGTGGGAAATAAAGGGACAGGTCAAATAACATGTGAGGATGGAAAAGAACTGGAGTTCAGTCTGCATTTGTCCCCTGCACTGCACTGTAGCTGAACAGCCCCTCTTTCTGCTGGAACCTGCTGCAAATCAGCTTTGTTAAGCCCAGAGGAGGCTTTGGCAATAGGCTCTAGACCTGAAACACTTGAAAATGTAGAAAAGACCAGATCCTGTTGACAGTTCTCTTATTATAATCACCCACAGGTGAGACAAAGTGGGAATTTCAAGTGCTATTTATGGGAAGAGACATCACCACTGGCCAGGAGGAAGGTGCTGCCACAGTTCACTGCTGAGAGGAGCTGGTCACTGCCTTGCAGCTTTATTCCTTCACTGCTACCACTCTAAATACACTTCAAGAACAGTGAAACTGAAGATCAGATCCCCAGTTGCAGTCAGTTCAGACATTTTTGCTCAGAAAGTTAGGGAACACTTTCCTCTAGTGGGTTAAATAATTGGTTCTTCACTAATGACAGAAGAGTTGCAAGAGGACATAGCAAGAAAGAAACTGCAGAGTATAACTATTACTCTGTTAGGACCAAAAAAAATCAGTGAGAGACAGTGGAACATTAAAATTGGCCCTCTGAAGGCTTGTTTGATGAAGCAGAGATGAATATTGATCCACATTAAGAAATGCCTTTGTTAAAACCAGGAAAAAGGCAGGTTGCAAAATGATGCTTTAACAAGCTTTTTCTTTAAGACAGAAGCAGACTGCCTTTGAAAAAGATGCATTGAGAAGGTTAATATTAAATATGTGAATGTGAGATGTAGATAAAGACTCAGGCATGTTATAAAGAATGACACTGAGGGAAGAAAGATGGAGAGAGGGCCTATTATTTAAAATATATTTAATTTACTGTTCTTTCCTTCGTTGAATCCAAAGCTCTACAGAGGATTAAGCAATTTAATGCTACAAGGTCTGGCAGAAGCTTGCTAAGAGTGGTTGGGTTAGGGATAGAACAAACTGGATAGCCTGAAGGAATTAAAATTGTAGGGAACAAAAGAAACATCCAAATAGCTTTCCAGAGCAGCTGAGTATCTACAGTGCATTTTAAATTACTGTTACATGCACTCACTTTACTGTGAGTCTTTGAATACTACAGAGAGAGGCACACTGCTAGAAATAAACTTATTTTGAGCTGAAAACAAGCATGTCCTGGACCATTGTGGTCTGATGTGACACACAGCAATCATGGAATCACAGAATGGGTTGGGTTGGAAGGGGCCTGAAAGATCATCAAGTTCCAACCCCCAAACTTCCACTATCCCAGGCTGCTCAGAACCCCATCCAACCTGGCCCGGAACACTTCCAGGGTTGGGGCAGCCACAATTTTGGCAACTGGATAATAATCCAGCATTTGCTTCCTGATATTTCAGTGTGTACACAACACAATACCCCATTGGAATAGGGCTGTGGAAAATCAAGCAACCCACGACCCCATCTGCCTGCTGGCCACAGAGCAGTACAAATTAACTGGGAGAATTTAAACAAACAGCTGGCAGCCAGGGAGGCATGACATCCAGTGAACTTTCTTTCAAGCTACCATGGCTGAAATTAGTAATTTTATACAAAATATCTGACCCAGAAAAGGGTGGGGAGGATTCACATGTCAGAATTGGCTGGGTAGGTCATGGGCCACCCAAAACATTGCCTCTCAGTGCTGCTTTCTGTGTAGAAGAAATACCTGATATCCTCTTCACCTCCTCCCATGGAACACAAAATAATTCCAGAGGGCTTTTGCTAGGAGGGGAAGTGTCCATGCCACTGGCACCTCACCTCATGCAAAGGAGGATCTTCATCACCCCGAGGCCAAAACTGCTGCTCCTCACAGGCAATTTTCTGGCATCTCCCACAGCACTCCCCTTCTGGGACAACATACTTGTAGCCCTGGAGGAGAAAAGAAAATACTGACTGATCCAAGAATAGAAGACAAATGAGAACATTGATCCCAGAGCTTTCTTTTAGGATCAGTGTTTGATGTTAGCAACATTTTATGAAAAGGAGAGTTGGGAAAAGGATATATATACTTATGAGGGCTTTTTAATTTAAAAAAAAATCTCTTTTTATATACAATAGTATTTTACAAAGGCAAATTAAAGGTAAAAATTGCTCTTTTGGCATCTTGGAGGTTAATCAGCACTCACAACTGAGCACATTCAGACATCTGACTGCCCTGTGTTTAAGCAGAGGGAGGAGTTAGGTTGCTCAGACATGTAATCCAGGCACCAATTTTGATTGATCATTTCATCTTTCCATGGAATCATTTAGGTTAGAAAAAACCTTTAAGGTCATCAAGTTGAGCCATTAACCCAGCACCACCAAGTCTAACACAGTTTAAGCCAACAGTTTACCTGTAAAAGGCATTTTAAATAATTCTACAAATTAAGGTAACAAAATGAAACTACTATGCAACACTAGAGATCATGTATCTTATCGAAGTCTAACACTTAACTATGGAAAATCAAATAAGCAGCATGAAAATTGAACAGCAGACCCTCTGATACTAAACTAAAATCTTATAAATCCAGCAAAATAGGTCAAAAAAAGCTGCAACCCACAGAAGCAACAGGAATCCCAATTCTCACTTTTAATACATATTAATCTCCTGAAGCAATCAGCCAAATAACTGAAACATTGGAATATCTAAGTGCAAGAAAGCAAAGAGCTTTAATCTAATTAGAAACAAAATATTTGATATGTAACAGCTAGGCAGTCTCCAAGGGGCAAAACATAACTCTGATCTCAAAACAGAGTTGAAGGAAAGATGTTCGGCCACAGATAATATTGTTCATGTGAACAACGACAGTAAAAACAAGCATCATTTCATTTTGGTCAAACAATTACTGAGGGATTCCCCTCATGAATTGTCTCTGATTTTCAATATGAAGCACATGAGCAAACCTTGATAATCAATCGACTTTGATATGGAAGTGTATTTCATATAATGTCATAAAATGTGATGCCAGACCTTGACTCAGCTTTGTGCTGTTGAGCATTGGGTTTTATTTCACTTTTATCTGCTAAATACATGTCTGAAGATCTGAAGTATCAGATGCAACCTTTTGTGTGGCAAACTTAAGAGAAAGAAAAATCCACAAGCTGTTTGTGCCCAGAAAAAAGCAAAACCCAGCTACAGGACCCAAATTTCTCTAAGCTGGCTTGAACAGTGACATCCAAAGTGCAAAGAGGTGTTACAGAGCAGACCCCAGGGGTGATTTGCATTGAATCAGGACTAAGCAAAGGAAAAAAAAAATCTGAGCTATCCAGGTAGCCCAACAGTTACAGTTTTGGTTGTACAACCTTGATAACCATTAAAGGAGCCGAAGAAATTACAAATCCAAAAAAAAAAAAAAAAAAAAAGGCATTGTTTCCACCAAGTCTTTTTATGAGTTTTTAACCAGGGGTTTTTTTGGTGCTGCAATGTCAAGAAACTGTAGCTCTGCATTAATGATATTTTATTTGAATAACATATTATTGATTAATGATTGCAATGAGCTGAAACACAGCCAGACACTTTAGATCTAATATTTAATAAAATATTTCATTTAAAATTTCATCATTCTGCCATAATGGAGACAAGTCTTTTCTACACATGGAAACTGAAGGGACTCTCTTGCAACAGTTGAAAACGTCCACATTTATGTTTTTTTACTGCACTTGACGTCCTCATATTTTCTCACCAAACTCTGCACTTGGATTGTTGTTTTTTTGGTTGGTCCTAGAGGATGATGTAATATTTAGGACCCTCAAGGATCATCGAGTCCGGCTCCTGGCCCTGCACAGGACATCCCAACAATCCCACCTCAGACTCTGTTCCCAAGATAATTCATTGCTACGACACTGATTTTTCAATTTTTCTCTGGTTTCTCTCTAAAGAAAAGGGATCTTTGCAGGTCCCCACCAGGGCTCTGCTGGTTATCGCGCTGGTTTAATGTTACTCACCCGAGAACAGAACACATCACATTCTTTGTCACGACACTCCATCATCTGAAGTCCTGTAACGTCGTCCCTCACACCAGTGCAAGAGCATTCCCTGCATCCATCTTCCCAGGTCGTCCCAACAGGATAGACAATGTTGTTGTGCACACAAACCTATTACATGCAATAATGAATATGTAAAAGAGCACACTGCTGCTGTCAGGGCACCCTGCTGGCTCCAAAAGGCTGCATTTTAAGGTGTGAAACCAACCATAAATTTTATGGAATACTTCAAACCCCTTAGAAATGCTACAGGTCTTGAGGTTGTGGACATTCTGTTGAGAAAAGGAAAAATAAGTGCAAGCAAAGCTGCTGTTTTATACAGAATAAATTGGAGAGTTTTATCTGCAGTTGGTGGAGTTGCCCAGGGTCTGACTCAGTTTCCCTGTAAGTATAATGTGATGCAATAATTAGGGATAATAAACACTGAGTCCTGTAGACAGAGCCTTGCACACAAAACTTCATCCAGCTAAACCATCTGATCTGAAGAGATCCTACTTGGAGCTAAAATCTGTCATCCTCTTGTATCCTTAGGGCATCACAGCTACCCCAAAAGTAGAGCCGTTTCTCATACTGAACTTTCTTTTAGTAAATTTTACAGCTTGGTATTAAAGAGAGAACATCATTTGCTTTTACAGACAGAGCAAGTAAGTCTCAGAGACCTAAAATGAATTATGCAAGGTCATGAACTATTTAGAAATGGAAAATTAAAGGTAAATCTCCTGAGCTGCAAGACAATGTAACTCTGTGGTAAAGTTTAGTGAAAAAGTTACATTGCCCTGCAACCTCTCCTCTAAGCAACTATCTTAAGGGTTAACCTAATGTAACAACTTAATAAAAGGCTGGCAAAATAAGAAAAATATACCCTAGTGAGGCCTTAGCAGTGTCAGGTATTAATTCGGCAAAAACTGGAAAGTGGCCATATTGCTCTTATAAGATACAACACCTTCTCAGGCAGAGACAAAGGTAATCAATGAGTATGAGGAATTTTAGGTCTAAGGTGTACCAAATATGCCAATAAATTTAGTATGGGATTGGAAGAATGTGTAGTAACTGCAATGGTCTTAAAGTATATACATCTGTTATCCGAAAACAAAAATCACCTCCAAAATCCCTGAGGTCTGAGTGACCTTTAAGTTACAAATGTTTTTATTTATATTATCATCAGAATCAATTACTGTAATAAAAGAAGCAACAGCATGAAGTAATAGTGCGCTCCTTTCAGGCACTTGTAAATTAAAAATGCCCCTGCATCCTTTTCCAGAAGCGTCATGGGGGGTTTATTCATATCTAGCTTGCTGCCTGCTCTGGTGCTGCCACTCCATGTGGAAAAGACACTCCCATCCACGGAAAAGACATTTCACTTCCCTTACCCGGTCTGGAATGCAGGTGGTGGATACACAGCCACAGTCGTTGGTGAGGGACTGGGAGAGGTAGCCCAGAGGGCAGCTCACTGTGGAGTTCCTACAGCTGCAGGTGCACTCGTATTTATCACAGCACTCAGTCCGGACAACGGTCAGTGTCCGGTGCGACGGGCAGGAAAGCCTTGGGACAGAGCTGCACATTTCCCTGTTGCAGGCTGGCAGGGAAAGGTGGGCATGATGTCAAGCTCGTGGATTCTCAAGGCTTTAATCGCTACATCAAACTGCTATAAATCTACTTAAAGACTGAGGAGTCATGCAGATATAAATGGCTCAGGTTCAGGAACTCAGAAAAGTTCCTCTCCTGCCAAAAAAAAAAAATCTTGTCTCATGCACAAACAAGATTTATAAAATAAACATAAGGGTCAGGGAACACATGTCCAAGAATAAAGTGTTTCTCTTGTCCTTAATTTGAAAGTGTATTCCAAGTGCCAACAATACACTTCTGCCAAGTCTGGGAAATCATTACATGGCCATTGGTGCCAAAATTAAACCTTTCAGGGGGGAAATAATGCCTAAAGGAAGCTGTCAGTGATGCTCAAACGCAGTGATCCAGTGTCACTCCCTGCTAGGAAAAACGACCTTACCACATGTGTAATTGGGTCTGCATTCTCCAGGGTTGGTCAGGGCAAGCTGCTGGCCAAACTCACAGACAGGGGCAGGAGGCAAATCACAGGAAACCAGGTCACACACTGAGAACAGAAATTCAGGGAGTGGTTAAAACCACACCTAGTTAGTCCTCAAGAAAAGACACAACATGCACATCGCCATTAAACTCACACTCAATTGCTGTCTTAAAATATGAAGTACATGAGAGTTCAACAGGCCAGAGGTTGTTTTCAAAATAGCTTAGGGAAGAGTTCAAGCTCATGTTATGGGGATTAAGGTTCTAATGTTATATTTAATGGGCAAATATAGACCATGCAAAAATAGGTACTTAAAAAAAACATTCTAATGTCATTTAGACAAAAACAAATTGCTCCATTCCCTTTCTCATCTACTATCAAAAAAGGGACAAAGCTGGAAGTGAATGGAGATTCATACCTTTAGGAGCTGTTTGGTTTTCCACATGGGTGATTGTACAACCATTCAGTGTTATAAAAAAATAATTAAATAAATAATTAAATAATAAAAAAGAAAAATAGATTGTATACCTTAGGAATATCTGGAAAAAGTACAGACCAAGAAGATTCCAAGAGTTTATGAGAACCTACCACACTCGTACTCAGGGCAGCACTGGCCAGGGCCCCTGCGCAGATGAGCAACTTCACACGGACCACACTGGACAGCTGGAGAAAACACCCATAAAACAAGTCTGGATAAGAACTAGGAAACCAGGTACCAAAACAACAGTTCAAGTCCAAGCACAGAGCTAAATGAATTTACGTTTGAGAGTCGGGCAGGGTCGGACCGTGCAGTTTATTTTCTTGTTATCAAGACACGTGCAGATCTGGCAGGGCTCATTGTCAGGAATCCATGTTTCCATGGGCTGCATGAAAAAACCCCAACAGATTGTTAGAAAGAAATCATTGTTCTGGCCAGGGGTATGTTAGGGATGGGAGTGGGTGAGTAACACTAATCTGGAACACCAGAAGATTTATGAAGATTTATCTATGAAGGGTTGGTTGGTTGCTCTGTTAACAGTAAGAAACTAAGGAAACACGTAATTCTGAATTGACTGTAGTGTGCCAATTTAGCAAAAGATGCGAAGAATGCACAAATGGGATGAGGAATTATTATTGTTTTAAGCATGAAAAATGCTCAGATATAAATGCAATTACCAGCTATTGTGAGTAACAGCGGACTGGTGCAACTACATACCATGATTGCATGGTCCATGGTAATAAGGGAAACAGCATTATTTCGGGAAATACAGAGAAGTGTCTGCTTTCCCAAATTACTAGGACTTCAACACAGAGAAATAAATAGTGCATATTTTTATATTAAGAATATTTGGAGTGTCATTACTTGACTCTTCAGTGAGCTGAAGGCTGCAAAAGCACTATAGCAACTCTAAAACTGAAACTGTCACAGGTGCCTACCTGGGGGTAATGAGTACATTCAGAAACCACCAGTAAAGGGAATAATTTTTCCATCACTGCTCCTTCCCATGAGAGAGGAAATCATTCACGTTAAAGCTGTAGTTACCCACACAGAACTGTGCACATTTAACACCCATGTGAATAGGAAGGTAAGAGTGGAGAGATTATGAGATATTTTACTTTTCACAACCAATCCAGGTTCTGGTGAGAACGTGTAGAGTAGGTCAGGATGCAAAAAAAAAAAAAATATGCTGTCATCTGGAAAACTCTGGAGCATGGTTTAAAACTAACAGTCTGCTGAGCCCTTTAGAGATAAGAAGGGGGAGAAAAAAGGATAAATCTAAGCATACTGCACTTATACTTGGAGATAGTTACATGTTTTAAGCTACTCTATGTGAGTGTTGGGACTGAGAGCCCCATAAGTCCAAACACAATCTAGGGTAGAAAAGAACAGAGGAATGAACAGCAGAGGAAAAGAAAGGGGTTAAGGAAATCCTGACACAAGTGCCTGCTGTACTGCTCACAAAGCAAATCCTGCAATGAAGGAGAGGCAAAACGGCTGCGTGAGCTGACCCTCTCCTCTCCTCCACCTCCCCAAAACTCTCATTAAGAACCTAAAGCCCATAAAACACTGCAATTAAAGTGCCTTCTCCTTCAAATCCTATAACAAAAACCTGGACTGAAGAGGACTGGCTGATGTAGGTGCAAACTCCAAGAGCTGAGTAGGTGGGGGTGATTAAATTGTCATTACTAGTAAAAGTCTGCTGAATGTTTATTTTGGTAAATATTATGGCATCGCTCCTCCTCTCTTTCCTCTAGACCTCCCTCCACATGGAATTGTCATGCGTGTCCAGGTTTGCACACTCCCAGCTGTGAACTTTATATCCAGTCCCAGCCAATTTCACACTAGGGGAGCTACACGGGGCTGACAGCCAGCAGGTTATGAGGAAGTGAGCTAGAAAATAAAGTATCCAAAGGGAAAACAGATTTATTTGCAAAGGTGTGAACTCCAACCACTGCCAGGGGTGAGCTGCTGTGTGTGCAGTTACCTGGTGGTGTGTGCCATCCTCACTGACACACTGAGTGCAGACTTCTTCACTGACACAGCTGTCACCAAAAGTCACCTTTCCCTCTGGGCAGAAGCATCCTTCCGTGGGATAATCCTTGCAGACACTGACTTTGGTATTGTTCTCACAGCTCTTCACGCAGGCTTTGTGGCAGTGATTGTATGCCAAATATGGGGCACATTTCATTGCTTGAGCAAGACAGAGAAAAAAACAGCACTTTTATCTAAAGAAATGCAGATCAGTCTTTCCACTCAAGCTTTCTGTAGAATTCTTTCACTTTTAGAAATCCAATGAATGGATTTGGTCCCTTGCAGCAGAAATCAGCAAACCATATTTTCAGGCCACATGAATCAGCAGCAACATACGATTTACCCAAATAATGATACAATGGTTTAGATGAGTGTTCATTTGTCTAATTTTGTTTCCAACACTGGGCCACAGACCTAAGAATTTAGAACCTTATGTATATGGTAACAGTGCATGCTTAAGATACAGCCAGGACAGACACAAGCACTGAAGAAAGTTTGGGGTTTTTTTTTGTTGTTGTTGTTGTGGTGGTGGTTTTTGGGTTTTTTTTAACTTTATGGGCTGCAGTGTCCCCATACACCTAAAGAAAGTTAACAAACAAAATATATTGGAACTTCAAAACTGAACCTGCTGTATTTCTGCATCTTTTTAACAGAATTGCCTTATTAACAGAATTAACTGAATCAAGGAAAGCTGCATAGCCCTGTAAGCCAACACAATATTTTTACTGATGTCTTCACAAACCTTGAGGATATGGTCTCTAAACGCAAACACAAAATTAAGGCTACAGCTATTCAAAAAATCTATGGACACAGCTTCCATACTGTATATTCCCTTAAGTCTATTTTTCTCTACAGCTTCAATTAGAAAAAGTGTTTCTATTTCCCAGTCTGTGACTGCTGTGAGGTTTATAAAACTTTCTTTCAGTCCCCTGACAAAAAACATTGAAAGAAAACCCAAGCTCCCAAACAAACATTCATCAACTGACCTGTCTACACACACCCTTCTTAGCAGCCAACAGAGACAGAAAATAAATGTCTTTAAGATTAACCCTTTCCATGTTAAAGCCGATTATTTCATAGAATCATAGAATAGTTTGGGTTGGAAGGGACCTTAAAGATCATCCAGCTCCAACTCCTGCCATGGGCAGGGACACCTTCCCCTATCCCAGCTTGCTCTGAGCCCCATCCAACCTGGCCTTGGACACTTCCAGGCATGGGGCAGCCCCAGCTGCTCTGGGCACCCTGTGCCAGGGCCTCAGCACCCTCACAGGGAAGGATTTCTTCCCAATATCCAACCCAAACCTCCTCTCTGTCAGTGTGAAGCCATTCCCCCTTGTCCTGTCACTCCAGGCCCTTGTCAAGAGTCTCTCTCCATCTTTCCTGTCAGCTCCTTCAGGCACTGCAAGGCCACAGTGAGGTCTCCCCAAAGCCTTCTCTTCTCCAGGCTGAATATATCTGAATTCCAGAGAGTATATTCACCCACCCAGGAAGCATAATCAGGAAGGACTTGTATGACTTGGAATGTCCCAATAAGGCACAACAAAACCCCAAATAAAATTCTACAAGAATGACAGAGATTCAGTGGATTGGGAGGAGCAAAGCAAGGTAATGCAGAACTGTGCCACTGCTATTAAACATGGTAGAGTGATTAAGATGTACTGTGTATTTAGTCATTAATGTAACTTGGATAAATCAAATGCTGGCAATTTTATTTTTGGCAGTTGCACACAGGCACCTGCCAGAAGAAAGATGATGATGTTATTGTTAGGACACTTAAGACTTTTATGCAATTAGTGTTAAAATGAGCAACGCTTTGTCTATCCTTGTACAGGCCGTGTAACCAGATAGGAATTTGAAAACTGCACAGAGTTACTGAGGTAATCTGCTGACATCCAGCTTTGGACATTACAACTTGCAAAGTCTGACTGCGGCACTGAATTTGGAAAATAGCTGGCAATATCCTCCCTCTGCTTTCTAGGACTATACTCCAAACAGACTATATTCAACAACCTATGATCCTGGGAAGATATTTCAAACATTAACTGGAGTCTCAGGCCAAATTCACACTGATATTCCTGCCTTCTTATCCATCATTCCTTTAGTCTGAGTTTAAAACATGAAAAAAAGCATTTGCTTTTCACTTTTTTTTTTATATCATGCCTTTAGGTTGCTAGTTCTCCAGTTCTGAAATGAAAAGTATCCAGGGAAAGAAAGCAAAGCAACAAGAAACAACTCAATTAGAGAGGCAGGAGGTGAGAAAACCAACTGGGACATCGAGACACACTACGAGGGGGGAACTGGGAAAGAAAATGCCTACACGGATACACACCAAGGCGCTTGACTAAACCAGACACATTGAGGGAATATCTGAATGTCTGCAACCATCACTGCAGAAAGGTTAACAGGAAAGGGTGTAGAATAAGCCACCTCAAGAGTTATTTATTTGTACTTAATGACACCTTGCATTTTTGGCAGATCTTCAGGTAGGCCTCCTGGATAGCGCTTTCAGGAGAAACAGGAACAAAAAAAAAGGGAAAAAAAAGCCAGGAAGATAAAGCAGAACTACTTGTCTATGAGGATTTAGGAGAGTAGGTATACAAAGCAGCAGCTGAGTTTGGCACTGGCATGGGTGTCTTGCTTGCCTTGGTTGGGTTCTGGGTAAAGTGCAAGACTCGCATCCTGCTACACTGCTTTCCCACAGCATGAACTTTTCACCTCCAAAACACAAGCAAAACTCAGGCAGAAGGAGAACCAGCTTTGCAAAGCAAATTACAGCTGGTTCAGTCAGCCTAGCTGGCGTGTCCTGGCAAGAAACGACACCCCAGAGAGACGCCATTTCCCCATTTTTCCCTGCAGCACAAACTTTAAAACACACTGGCTCTTCCACCACATTCTCAAAAGTTTTGGCTTTGATGGAAATGGGAGGAATTTGTGAAACTGTTACAAAGAAAAGTCTTATTTTGTGCCAGGTGTGACAGTGACAGTCTGGGAAGCAGTTCCACTAATCCAAAGTATGAGTTTCTCTGTCCACCTCAGACCCTCCAAAGTCTGTATCAAAGCAATGATATCTGCTGCTGAAACAGCCTGGCAGACTCTCAGCCCAAACCTGGCCCCATGGTGGCTCGGTGGCTGCAGAGTCAGGTACCGTCACAAAGCTGCAGATACCTGTTCACAGGACTTTCATTTCCCTCTGGCCTGGAATTTTACCAGTTAGCAGTTTACCAAGAAACACTTCTTCCTTAATATTCAACTCAGTGGATGACAAACCAGTTATGAGATCTACAATACAATTTGCACAATAAACATGATCTGGAACTGCTGCCCTATTACACAGCATTCAAAAAATGAATATGACACTGATGAGATGTCACAATACAGGGCAATTTCCACATCAGTTTTCACACAGAGTAAAGTTCTTACGGCAAAACTCAGGTGTTCTCCAGTCCACACAGACGTCGTATTCCCTGCAGATGTGAGCGTAGGAAGTGATCATCTCACAGGCTTCCTCCTCGTAGCAGCTGCTCTCCATGCAGGCCTCGTAGAACATGTTGGGGGCGATGATGCTGTGGCACTCTGCAAACTGCTCCGAGAGCAGGAGGCGGCAGTGGCCGGGCACGCGCTCGGAGCACCTGTCCTCCCTGCGGCTCTCGCACACCTTGCCCGGCTCGGCCACTGTCCAGTCCTGGATGAACTCGCTGCTGTCAGCAGTGACAGAGCCATTGCGCAGCGTGAGGTCATTGACGTGGTTCTGGTCACACAGCCCTGGCAGGGTGAGGGAAGGACAGAAAAATCTCTGAATAATCAGCGGTAAAATAAACCTAGAAATAAACAGGGATGGGACAGATGACGCCGGTTGGAGCGACTCAAGGAATTCCTGATATTCCTTAGAGCTGTTGTCAATAGAGGCATGAATACCCTGGGTCTCGTTTCTCATTTCCTTACTGAAGGAGTCACAGGTTGTGGCACAGAGGTGCAGTCTCTGTGTAGATTACACCCCTGAGGGTACCGTAGAATTCGTTCTCCCAGGTAGCAGTTTGCCTCTCTGATTTTTCACCTTCACTGCAAGCATATTTCTCACATAAATGTATTTGTAAGAATCTAAAATTAAACCCTCATCCAAAAAAGGCACAAGTCTCCTTGAAAAGATAACTTGTGGAAGAAAAACCAGAGAGCTATCTCTCCTTTTCTTTCTAAGGTATTACTGGACATCAGTGAGCTGTTGCATGGGTGGTCAGAGTAGAAAAACCTACACAGATTTGCAATGTTCCCCCAACAATGTGGGACCAGTTCACCCAGAGAGTTTACAGATTTGGAGATACACAAATGGCAATAAAATAAATAGAAGTTCAAACCCAAGTAGGAAGCAGTTAAAATTATTAACTTTCAAACTTACCACAAAGCCCTTTTGTTCCCGAAGAAAAGCTCTTTGAGTTAAGTTTAAGAATAAATTCATTATTTCTTGGAGTAAATGTGAGATTATGTCCTAGAAGGGAGAACTTGATTTCATGCATTATTTCTCCATAGGCAGTGATTTCAAACAAGCTGCTAGAATAGGGCACATGAACCCTTTCACCATTAACAGACACCTGTTAAAAAAAAAAAAAAAAAAGCAATGTCATTGCATCAGTTCTAGCAAGCAGTTACCCCTAGCAAGCAGTTACACATCAACCCAATTTTACAGTGGAACAGCATTTTGACTTGACAGATAGCTGAAGATCCAGCTGAATCTGGACCCAGAAATCAATTTTGCCAGCTGAAGCTTTCTATTGATTCTAAAAACATACAGAAGTCTTGACCTTCATTCTGTGAATTACATGAACAACTCTTTCAACATTTTCCTACAAAAGGGCACTCTTTCAGCATCACATATTTACCGACTAACAACCTCATGCTGTAAGGATGGAGTGCTGCCTCAGTGGAAGTCAAAGCTGTCCATCACCATGCAGAACTTGGTGCAGGTGTTTTGGTCCCCTCTGTTTTGCTACATGAATCCGAAGAGATCATTTTGGCAGGTGAGCCAGCTCCTGTATGTCTGAGCACCCAGAGGCTGAAAAATGGGTTGAGTTTTAATATTCTCTGCCTATAAAACAGATGTAATGCGTACTAAGCTGCCATTTCTTCTAAAGCTGAGGTCCAGTTGCACACAAGGTGAGAACCAACTCCCTAGACCTTCAGCTGGCCAGGCAGGCACAGCTCTGTGAGGAACAGAGCGCTGTCCCATGGACCAAACAAAACCACAGTGTAAAGGAGCTCTGCCAAAAGAGGAGAATCAGAGTGCAGTATGTCCTGCCTGTAATCCTGCCTTTCTGGCAGAAGTGTCAGGGACACACTGTGAAATCCCATGTTCTTGACACTGGCACACCAGCACAGCGGGGAGAACAAGAGGAAAAACGTGTCTGGCTCGTTATGTGAACGTTAATTGCATCATGAAATGGAGAAGAGACGTTAAAAATAGGCTGAAACTGGACAAAGGGAACAAATTTGTCCGCATAACCTGAATTCTCCAGCATGAGCAGACAGTGCACAGATGAATTGATGGCATTTGCTTACTGTCATGTTGCTGAAGAGCTGCACTGCCATACCACGATGCTTCGCTTCAATGGAGTCCATGCAGTTCATCCTGGGGGCTGCTCTGCACGACCCTTCATGGAGCAGGACTTCAACATCGTGGTGCAGGTCTTGAAACAAGGTGTAGGAGCAATTGCCAGTCAGCTTAAAATTCAGCCCATCAAAAGTGACAATGTGTTGAGATGAACTTCCTATGCAGACACCTGAAAAGAAACAGTAGCAACACAAAAAGCCATTTAGGCATTTGCTTTTGTTTAAATTATATTATTTCTTCACAACTGTTGTGGGCATGGGGAAGCAATTAACTGGGAAAGAGAGGAAGGTAATGAATTGCAAATGCTGCAGCAAGTCATTGACAAGAAACTTTGGTAAATACTTCCTCATATGTGGAGGGTTTTTAAAATACCTTTGTCTGGGAACAAGTACTATAAAAGATTTGGATAAATTTGTAGAAAATCCCTTTGCCTGGAACTTATTCACATTGAATATGATTTAGTAATAGATTTTTTATAAAAATAGAACAGGGAAAATCCCTTTCCTATTTGTAGAAAGACTGTAACACACTGTTCAATCTTTCCATTGCATCATATTCTGTACAGGTTACATTTGATTCCAAATAACACTATTTCACCCTTATCAAACACATCTCAAATTGATACCCAGGAGCTTTGTTTTTCAGACTGGAAACAAGAAAACTGCAGAGAAATAATATGCACAGGATAAACCAACAGCCAGATGACAGCTCAGTGCTCTGGTCAGTGGGTTATAAACATTTCCTTGTCTTCAAAACCTGAAAAACAACAAGGATTATAATCCCAGAAGAATCAAAACAAAACCTGGTGCTTCTGGCTCATATGTTTTCAAAACTCTTGCTTAAAGGATAATAAAAACAATAAAAGCAATGTCAGCAAAACAAGTAAGGAAGAAATTTACCATTGTTAATAATTCAGTACTTTACTTGTAGCTGAAAATAATCTGTTTCCTATTCCATTATCTTCAAATTTAATTTTCCAGGAAAGGTAGGTATCACTAAGACTATATCTTAAACATTATAAAATACTTACAACTATCCAACTAAAATATTTCTACTTCTTTGAAATGCTTGTAGCAAACCAGAAATGTCAGATTTCAAGGGCTTAGATAATGAAATACACTTTTAAGAAACACCAAAACTCAGGGTGTAAAAAATTTAGTATGTCTAAGAGTTCAGGGACCAAAATCCAGATAACCATCTGGTGTTTCAAGCAGTGGCTGGAAGAAAATTCAGATTATATGTTGTGAAGAGAAGGTGTATACATATATATATATATATATATATATGCATGTATATATGTGTATATATATATGTATATATATATATGTATGTATGTATGGTATATATATATATATATATATATATGTATGTATGTATGTATATATGTATATATGTATATATGTATATATGTATATATGTATATATGTATATATGTATATAGATATAGATATGGTTCTGATTAATTTTTAAAAGTAAGCATACGACTTTAGATTTAAAGTCCACTTGTTTTTTAATAAATGGATCACCAGCCTCAGGGCTGCATCCCTCTAATCCTGTAAACATGAGTGGATGCACTTAATTCCTGTTCCTGTCATCCCAGCCAAGGCACCAAGCCCACAGTGTTCCACCTTTCTCCTCAGATACTCAATGTGGGGTTATTTGGAGGCAGGGAGAATTTTTAATTGATGTTTTTGTACTAGACCTGCTCAACGGAGGGCAGGTCAAACCCTCAAGCCCCAAGATGGACCAAGGATACCTTGCTTGCTTACAGTTTGCCAAGACAAATTCCTGGTTTCTTCCATACATTCTCCCCAGCTCACACAGCTTTGGAAATTGAGTGTGAGATATGCTGATAAAAAACACTGTAGTTCTGATAATGGACAAAGTAAGCTCAGAGTGGCCCTGAATTTGCAAATAGCATTAGGCATTCCGGCATCGGTGAGGCTCTCGTGCTCCTAGTTATTTGTTTAATCGCTGTACATCAATTAAACAGCAGTTCCCCCCACCCTGGTGGCCTTTGATGTCTTCAGTGGCTGAGCAGCTCCATTCAGCACTACATTTGTGGTAAAACATTTCAGGGGATGGGGAGGAAGAGGCACACACGGACAGATACTCACACGGGCACATCCAGCGGCAGCCGCAAGTCTCCTCCACCTTAACAGCAGGAAGGTTGCTGTGGCACACAGGCTTTGGCATCCTCTCACAGTTGATGTGGTGGCTCTCCAGAACTGTGTAATCTCCTGGGAAGCATGTCACAGTGTGGCACTGGTCTGGTAGTGTCCATTTATCACCAGGCTAGGGAGGGAGACATGGACGTGCAACAGTTGAAATCAAAACTGCAAAGCTTGGCTGCTGTCACGGAACTACAGCCAGCAAGTGAAGTGACCCTGACAGCAGCACTACTGACATTAGCCATGGAAAAATAAATCATTCAATGCAGGGTATTAAGGACTTCATGAGGATGAGAAAGTTTAAATTAGCAACACTAAGAAGCAGGCTGAAATTCCAAGCTAAAGATGACAACCTGCAATAGGAAATATCTTGTTCCAACCACCTAGAGTTAGCTTAGCCATCCTACAACAGGCATGGAGAGCAGAGTCAACAAAGAGTTGCCTCAGCTTTGCTTTCAATTTCAAATCCTTTTGTTTTCATAAGCCACAAATGGTCAGAGCACAGCAGGAATTAATATTTGTTCCAAACTAGAAAAGCATGGAATGCTGCAGTTATTTTATCAACAACTGTGAAACTTTAAAACAGTTCCTCCCTTCTCAAAGGGAAATTGTTCCTTTACCAGATCAATGCTCCTAGATGTACGCACTGCATATGTAGAGCTAAAACCTTCAATGTAAAATATATTCCCATTTTCTAAAGTCTGAATTTTAAGGCACCAGGATTATATACTAGTAAATGACAAAGAAATAGATGTGGCCACAGTCTAGAGTGTCTCTAGATTCCTGTCTGCAAAAAACTGAGCTGGGTAACATTTCTTGATATGCACAAGCAGAGATGTGGGGAAGAAAAGAAAATTGATATTGGGCATGGCAATCTCCCACCCTGCCCTTCTCAGCTTAAACATCATTCCCATAAAAGAGAAAACAAAAGGGATAAAATACCTAAGCAACAACAGAATTCACAGATCATTCTTGTGATTAAGGTGCAAAACAAGAATAGTGATATGAAAGTATTTCTCTGTGTCTTGGAGCTATGGGATACCGTCAAGTCTAAACAAGAGCTGCCAGATTTGCAGCCATAAAAATATTGCATACTAAATACAAGTTAATTTACTGGACTTGTTTTGTATGTTTCAGGACTTTGAGAAGGCAACTGGAAGTTGCTTAATACTTTTTTCAGGCTTATGAGCCTAGAGGAAGCTGTGAAAAAATAACAAGAGGAGGTTTAAGGACAGCAAAAGTATTTATGTAGGAAGAAATTGAATGGTTTTTAATTATAGATGTCTCTCCTACAACTTACTGGAAGTGGAGCACCTGGAAGGGTATATATACAGGTGTGCAAGTCTGGTTTCCATACATATTTAATTGGTTTTATTTCACTCTTTAACAGGATATCTATTGGAAAACATCTAAGAGCTGGACAAGAAAAGCAAAGCACAACACACTAAACCAAAAACCAAAAACCAAAAACCCAAAAACTAAAAACCAAAAACTAAAAACCAAAAAAACAGTTGAAGGATAAAAAAAAACAAGAATCATGGTGCAGAGGAAAACACAGGGACTCTGAAGACAAAGAAAGCCTAAATCCCAATTGATATGAAATTGTAGGAGCAAGAGCAGGACAGAAAGGAAAGCAAAATCAGGGTTTCTAAGCTGTGAAGGATAAGTCTGCCAGGACACTGCAGGAAGCCTCAGACATCCTCTCTGAGGGAGCTGTGAACCTACAGACCTGGGCGTGCACACTCTGTGTCCTGCTGTGCATCTGCAGGGGAGAGAGCCACGCTCCTCAGCGGCTTTTTTGGCTGCTATCTTTTAGTTTAGATGAGGTTATTTGCTTGTTTGTCTGTTCTTTAAACCAAGAGCTGAGCAATCCTAGAAAAGCCATGGTACAGTGGGTAATGCTTTAGGAATGTGGGGTTTGCTACATTAAATAGCCTAGAAATTCAGATTGCTCTACCAATCACTTCATGATGAAATATTACTATGATAAGATAAATACCTGCACTTCTATTATCACCTTTATGCCTGCCTGTAAACTTCAGAACAAGACTAATAATGAAAATTAACTACATTTTTAAAAAGCCCTTAATTTATTGTAATTGTTCTGATATTCTCTCAGCTGGCAAATTAAAACATTAAACCAGTGGTTCTTTACACAGCCTGTGTTTGGAAGAGGAAACTTCTTCAACTCCTTGCCACTGGATCTGATGTGGATAGAACCTTCCAAGGGTTTAAAGAATGGCTGAACAAATTCACAGAGGAGAAAGCTATTGAGCACTATCAAACACAAAAAGGTGTCACCTGCAGCTCAGTGTCCCTGAGTAACAACTTGTTCAAGGCTAGGACAGTTCAGGGAATTTTTATACATATTTATTAACATTAATTCCCTGCCTCCTATTTTTGGCTGCACAATACAGGGGGTTGGATGGATTTTTGGCCTGACCCAGCACATTTGATCTGCTGTCCTTCTGCTACTAACAATGACCTTAATCATGAATATTCTTCTACAGTCACTTCCAGGGCAGGGGTAATAAAAAAAAAAACAAACCAAGAAAAAGTAACAAATCACATTATTCCCGATACTGATAGGATTTAGGCTGAGACTTTTGATCCTGAGAACTCGGATTTCCTCACAAACTGCAAGAGATCAGTTCCCACAATCTCCAGGTGCATGACAGACATCCCGCTTGGGGAGCTGAGCCTCCTGCAATAATTCTCTGAGTAACGCCTGAAATATTACGAAGCCAACCTAAAAGCCTGTGTTTTCTGAATCAGGGAAAGAAGAACCTTCATTCTTCCTCCCTGGGGATTTGTGGGCTGTGCTGGAAGAGGGGAACAGAACAGTGGCACCTCAGAGCCAGCAAAGGCAGCAGAAGATGCTGCACCACAGAGGCAGGAACTTCCACAGTGCCCTGGAGGCTCCATGGGATGCTCCAGAAGGCAATGGCCTCAAAGTGCCTTCTAACACCTATTTTTCCTGGCTCACAGAAGAGGCAACTCAAAGTCCCCCTAAAGGCTGCCATTTGAAAGTGTGGTTCATTTTTATATGGACTGGAGCCTGGCTTGTTTCCTTCTAAAAGCATTTTAGCCAGAACGGAAATTGTGCTTTAAGTTTGTCACCCCAAAAACTGAAACCTGACATGGTTGAAATTCAAGTTTAGCCTTCCCAGCACTTATCTCCACGTACCTGTGTCTGCTTCTAAGAGCCCACAAGCCTGGGCACGTGCAGTTCAAATTGCAGACAAGAATCTGAATCTTTTTTTGTTTTAATAAAGAAAGTTTTTCAAGTTTAGTTTTCATTTGTTGGGGTTTTTTTTCTTTAAGCTGTCAGCCTCAAAGCCATCAGATTATACTTAGTGTCTGATTTAGCTAAAGCCTTTCTGTGTTCTGACCAGCTGATTGAGGCCAACCACGTAAGGCAGCTTTGATATATTTCCTGTGTTTAGACAATTCATACTCATTTATCAGCCACATCCTTCCTTACAGTCATGTCTTCACAAGGGAAAAATCAAAGGAATATTTTTAATGTACTGGAAATCCAAGATAAATCCTAGAGTACAACTCATAACCAATCCCTACTAGAAAACATGGCACAAGCTTATGCTAATTTTTAAATGCATGGAGTATCACCTACTCCCAAAAACCCGGGCATTTCACCTGAGATGAAGAACCTGAACCATTTATAACATCTAGAACATCAATTTCTTAGAGCAGGATCATTTTTGAGAGACCAGACAAGTTTACTAACATTTCAGAGCATTTTCTCTGGATCAATAAGAACTTTTGCACATACACACACCAAGAAATTTGATTCCATTGCTAAAGAGATGATTTCCCCCAGAGAAACAACTATCACACAATTACCTTCCTGTAAAATTGCCATAGGGACAAGGTATTTGTAATTTTAGCAGAAGAACAGGGGCTGGACAATGATGTTGCCCCTACACATGCACCTTTATTTTGGCCCTGTGTAGCTGTCCCAGAAGTCCTCTCACCAGGAGATGGAAATGCATTTTTTGTTGTCAGGGAAGACAAACACTGTCACAACTTTTGGTTCTGTGCTGACTTCAATAATATTCAACACTCTGCAAGATGAGGTGTTGTTAGAGGAAGCCTCCTCTGCACGCAAAGTGATCCCACCAGTTCAGAAGCCAACATTTTCCTCCTCCAAAATCACTCTTGATACGGTCCCACATTTTTGTTTCAGGTTATCTGTGAAGATATTCATTTTCCTGCACAAACTTTGCAACCTGAAAGCCAGATGGCCGACCCAGGCAGTGCACTTACTTTCTTTTTGTTTCCATCCTCATCTATGCACTCTCTGACAGGATCTGAAAGAGAAGCAGACATCTTTTAGTCATCCCTCTCCCTTATCCAGCCTTTTCAGTGGTGGTCACCAAAATACACATTGCTTACTTAGAAATTTGATTTAAGCGGTGAAAAGTTTGGGGGGTTTTGTGCAAGAGATAGGAATCCCTACCTGGTGACGGCAGGCATTTGTCCAAAGTGTACAAGAATAAGGCACAAAAGGCATAAATTTTGTTGCAGCTGTCATTACCTGACTTCTGCAATGACAATGGTCCCAAAAGACTCTGTGAGCAATAATTGGGTGCAACTCTACAGCACTCCTTGTACAGAGACAGCTCTGCCCAGATGGTACTTAAAGGATGAACATGGCTTTGGCTCTGAGGCAGAGTCCAGCCTGACCTCAGAATCGTGTGATCAACTCTGAATATTCCTGGAAACCCGCAGGTAATGAGAATTTGCACACCCATACACACATTTATTAAATGCAGAAAGATCAATACAGCAGAACTATGCAAACAGCTGCAACAAGAACACTCAAATTCAGTTTCCTTACACTCAAGCATTACTGTGATGAGCATTTTTTTCATATAATCAGTTAAATGGCCAGGGCATACCCACTGAATTGCAGTTTCTACATTTATGTGCTCTCACTACACACCTAGAGATAGATCAGAAGCAATTCTATTATGGCATGATAAAGTCTCTAGGAAAATAAAATATTGAATAGCAAACTCTTTGTAGAATACTAGACTATGCTATCCTACATACACTCCCTGCTCTGTCTTTTCCAGGATAAGTAATGTATTTTAAAATCATTTAGGAACTCTTTTAAACCTTTTTTAATGGTATTATTTTTGGTACACTTCCATACAAAAGGCAAGACTCCCTCTGCACAAGAAATCCAACTGTATGAGTCTAGAGGGGAAAATTATACTTTGCAGATTGTATGACATTTATATCAAACAAAGCAAACAGGAAAAAAAAATCCAAACAAAAAATAAATCCCCACTAAAAAAAAACCAAGTTTTTCACTCCATAGCAAAGTCTTTACCATCAGCAAAAGGGAGAGCTAAATTTCTCAGATTTACGTGTTGAAGATAAGATACCCATAGTTCAAGGTTTTTTGAGCTGTTGGAAAAACTTTCACAAAAAATACAAAGCTTTCACCTCCAGTACTGATAGGTTATAGCACAGATTGCAACAAGAAAATAGTTACTGGTTCCAAATTCCTGCTCCCCATCCTACATCTTGGATCAATGTAATTTACAGCAAGAAAAATCACATATTTCACAGTGTGAAGAGAGGAAATGCATCTTTAAAAGCTTATTTTAGAAGAAAGGAAAGAAAATGGCAGCTGTTTAAATCTAGAAAATGGCAGCTGTTTGATGCTCTGGAGAGATTTTAAAATGCCAGAAGTGATCCCAGCAGAGGCTGATCGGATATCTCCAAGCTGGGCTGTGAACACTCTGCAACTTCCTCATTCTCAGAGGTCCTTGGCTCTGCAAAAAAGTCCCCTTATTGTAGTGGAGATGTAACTAAGCCCTCATAATGCTGGCAAAAACCTGTGCAATGACTAACACCATGAGGCAGCGGCTTGTGGTGAGAACGCGGGGACGTTATTGGAACAGGAATAATAACAGCAAGATGAGGGATAAATATCTGTATCCGCACAGAACAAGGAGGCAAAAGAAGTCAAATCCTGGTCAATGTTGAAGCAAGCTTCCTTAGAGGAGGAGTGTTGTCATCTGCAAACAAATGAATGCTCGTTTAAAGCATTTTACACTTTTGCCCCCAGTATTTGTTTTCCTGGGAAAGTTAATTCTTTATTATTTTTCTTTTTTCCTTCTATTTTGGCTGAATTTTTTTGTAGACAGACACATAATGTCTGAAAAACACACACCTTGGATTATTTCCTCACAACATTTCTGAAACGTGCCCCACTCATTCATGACAGCTTCAGCTTTCCTGGTGTCCTTCAGTTACAGACCAGTCCTGAATATTAATTATCAACATTTCTATTAAGATGATAGGTTGAAATTTCAGGCCTAGGCAGTTTTAAAACCTTGCTGGAATTGGGCTAATTGAACTAGCAGCTGGATACATCTTGAAAAGGCTCAGATTTGGTTTCACACCTAAGTGATGCTGGTGTTCTGGGTCAGTATTTGTGATGGTTGTGAGTAGAACACTGACAAAGGAGTGTCTGATTACCTGCTAAAATCAAGAAAAATCATCCTGGCTGATTTTTTCTGTTTCACTCCAAACACAAGGCCACAACTACTGTACTCACCCATGCACACTTTTTTGATAAATTCACTGTTCAACGTGATCATAGTGGATAAATCTTCAAAATTCTGGAGCTTCATGATTCTGTTAGCAGCAGATGGCCCAGCTAAAGTCCTTAGCTGCCCTTCATCATATCTGTTCCCAACACCAATTGGAAACAGGGATACCCCTACGAAAAGAGAAGAAAAGGTTTAAAATAGGCAAGGCACAAGGGGAAGATCATTGCTCATGGATATGGAGTGTTCATCCCTGGAAGTATTTAAAGGATGTGGCACTTGGGAGCATGGCTTGGACTTGGCAGCGCTGGGTTAATGGTTGGACATGACAATCTTAAATGTCTTTTCCAACCTAAATATTACATAATTTTTATTTTTCCCATTTGCTTCTTAGGAAAAAAAAAAAAAAAAAGAAAAAAGAACTGGGAAAAGTTTTTCTCCAACACTTATTTTTCACATGTTAACTTGTATATTTCCCCCCACATTGGCTAAAGGCAATAAGGGCTGAAATGGTGCTGCTCTAATCATTGTGTTAGCTAAGATGTGCTCTACTAGTCCCAAGCATAATAAGATCATTCATGGGCAACAAAACACAGCTGCAGACTTAATGACAACATCTTCACTCTTTTTAAATGAAAAAAAAAAAAAAAATCTCAGTATGCTGTTTTCTTTCTTCAGTTACACAGCAATTGGATTATTTTCAAACCATTTAATTAAAAATAACATTTGATAGTTGTTATGCATTCCATGCTTTATTCAATAGCTCCCAGAGCAACCTTCAAAGGAAGTCAAAGTTCTTCAGCTGAACACCTGAGGAAGCTGAGGTACAGAAACAACAGCCAGAAAACTTGAAAAATCATCATGCAGCACACTTTGATAACGAAAGTATATTCCTGTAGAGGTCAGTACAGAATCTGATCAAAACCTCTAATAATAATAATTATTATTATTATTATTATTATTATTATCATTATTATCATTATTATCATTATTATCATTATTATCATTATTATTATCATTATTACCTTGGTGGTTATTATTATTATTATTGTTTAGAATTATTATTATTGGAGTGAACCTTTCAAGCTTCAGTGTACTGCAACAGCACTGAATTTATGATATTAGATCATATTTCTGTTATCCCTGCCTACCCACAGGATCTTGGAAAATGAAATGCTGCTAATTTGACCCCTGTGGAAGCTGTTCAGCCTTAATTGCAGATTGATCCTGAATTTCCCCATAACTCCAAGGCATCTTCACGAGGCACCTTTTGTTCAGGTCTGCTCCTTACCACAACATCACGCACAGTAACTCCAGAACTTACATGAACATACCAGTGTCTTAATTTCCCATCTTTTCTTCTAGATCATTACTTAAAAAGCAACAACTCCACTTAAAAATAGTGATAGTGAAACGAGGTTTACTGTTCATTCTTGCAGAAAGTGCAGCAGCCTCCACAGCATCTTGCGAGCTCCCTGACACCACGACGATGGCAACCTTTGATGCGCTGGGTCTGCCCCCGTGGGATTCTGACATCGCATTCTGGACCACAAAATCAATGGCATTTCCTAGGAAGAAATGAAGAGAGAAATGAGAGATATAATAGAAAACTCATAGCAGACTATAAAACAAACTCTTACGTTGCTTTAGTGTGTTACATTAAGAGTGAAAAATATTTTTTCTTAAAGGGCTTTTAATGGCTGATTTATTGCAGCTACATGAAAAATCTCAGCTATTAAAAACCTTCCAGTATTAAGATACCACAGGAGGATATCTTGTATAGGATATAAGGACCATCCTTATCTCCATCCCAATCTCTGCAGTGATAGGAACTTTACCACCTTTCCTCAGCCACGACAACACAGTTACACTCCTCACTGGAGCATTTACCTTTTTCAGAAGTGTTGCCAGCACTAAAGGGTAGAAGAAACTGTGGAGAATTTATTCCTGCTTCCCAACTGCTGAGCAACACTGACATCCAGTGGTGAGCTGATCCACAGGCTGGCATCATCCTGAGCTGCTCACACAAGTTGCTCTCGCTCCTAGAGAAGGTCTAGTGCTTCCCTAATTTCATCAGCTTTCCCTGTGGGTGTGAAAATCCTATCTTGCCTCCACACAGCCAGCAACCTTTCCGAAATTTAAACTCCGTGTACTCTATAATGTAACTGGGTGATCCATATTAAAATAAAACCAAAAACAAAATGAAAGAAGCCACCCCAAACCCCACAAAACTTGCAAAGAAATTCTACCTGAGCTATCAAATCACAAACTGGCTTAAATGGGAAGCTGCTGCCCCTTCATCTAACATCTGTGAACACTCAGGCAAATTTTTGTTGATAATCACGGCCTCAGCAAGAGCACTTTGTTAGTACTTGCATTTAGACATGTATTTGCACAAATATTTACACTGGGAATCATGATATGCAGCTTTCTTAAAAGCTCCTTTGGGCTTGGAAGTTATCAGATCAGGAAGTAGAAACGAAACTGGGTGACTGATGTGACATTCGGGGCAAACAGTGACTGGTGAATAATAAACACTTGAACGAGTATTTCCTCTGAGTAATCTGCAAAAACTGTGGAGCAAAAATAGGTTTGCCTGAGGAATTCACTGTACAACTCGTAATAACAAATGCATTTGCAAAACCCTGGAAGTCAGACTGTAGAAAATTCACCGGCACAGTCCCAGTTCACCTTAGCACACCTCAACATTTTGTACTTTATGCCTTCTAGCACCACATCCTTTCAGTGATAGAAGTAAAAACCCTTCTCCCAAGCTGCTGCAAGCATGGAAAACCTTTAGGGATATCACTCAGCACATTGACTATTGATAAGGCTTGCAGAGGTAACATGGCAACAGCAGTTGGATATTTGGTGAAAACCTCAACATTTTGAATGTTTTTCTACTTGCAACAAAACACATTTTAAAACACCATTATTAGCTGGGTGATGGTGATTCCATTTCACAAACTACTATTCCTGACCACAAAAAATAACTAACCTCAGGTATTAACTCACGTCCTATACAGCTGTCCCACAATCCTTTCTACAAATGGTTTTGTGTCTGTCAAGGTAAATGTTAGACACAGAATGGCACATTAGCTATAAACAACTAAGGATAAAACAAAAGACAGCAAATTGATCTGAATATATTTCAAATCCCTGCCATTGCATCAGGATGGTCACTGCACCAGAAGATTGACTCATTTCCTTTTGGTCCTACAAATAATTACCAGAAAAGATATTTTGGTTTTCAACTTTCAAATACATTTTAGGTTAAAATTTCACACAATAAGAATCACGAGTGTTTTTTCATTCATTTGTGAAAAGTACTTGAAATTTGTCTGTTTGTTTTGTTTAATAAGCCTTTAACTTCTGTGTGGTTGGTGTGGTTAGCAGTCACTCCAGCTACATTTTTCTTCTTCTCGCATTAATTCTGAAAATGTTCAGAAATTCCATTCATATTTGCAAACTGAAAAAAATACATTCTTTTTATAATTTCTCATTTTAAAAAAATCAAGTACTGGTGTAATAGAACCAGTGACTATTTCAAAGGCCCCAAAAGCATTTACTCAATTTAATGCTGGAAAATTAGGTTTAGCATAGTAAAAAGCTCTTTGGATTTCTCCCTTGATTTTGAAGCCAGCTCTAGAGAAAAGAGCCAGGTGTCTGAAGATATGATCAAATGAACACTTTTATCCTTCTGGAGGGATTCAGGAAGTCCCCATCCCAGGCTGGAAGCTGTCACTTCTCAGTTCTTTGTCTCTACATCTCACCACAGAGGGAAATATCAAATCCCTCAGAGGCCACAATAAAAACTATTGACAGCTAAAAAACCAACATTTTCTTACTGAAATACTGCAACACAACAGAAACCTGGCATTTCTTACCAATAATGGAAATATAAATTATGATCCCAGCCTCCACCAGGAGCTCATTCAACCTTGTAAGAAATGAACCAGAAAAAACAAGCCAACAAAAAAAACCCAAAGGACAGTGAATTAAAAGAGCTCAGGAAAGGTGTCAGTGGCACCCAAAACTGGCTTCAAAAAGCAGTTGGCACCACCAGTTCAGAAATCCTTGTGGGGGAACAAGTGAAAGCCTCTGTCAGGGGATGGGAGCCCTCTGATCAGGACAGCTGCTGGCCTTGAGTGATGGGGGCAAGATTTGGGAAATTCAGCATAGAATGCAGATAGGGAGAGATCTGAATAAAGAAAAGTGCTATGGGGGGCCTTTGCTTCCAAAACCACAGGGGAGGTTTAGAAGAAAAACATTTATGCCTTCTTAATCATGACAGCGAGGCTGAATGCTGCTAATCAAGTATGTTAATAACAATGGAAAGTTGCAGGAAAAATGCTTAAGATTTATTTTTTTCTTAGAGGGGTGTGGGGGAACATTTCCTTCCCTAATGATGCTTTTATACAGCTGAGCCACATAGAACATACTTCTTCCAAATTCTGAGGCTGAGACAGGAAAATGTCAGCCTAAATAAGTGACTTTTACTAGAGCTATAAGGAAGCAAAATAATGTTTTTATAAAGTGTTAAGCAGTATTTACTGTAGGGATTGCTCAATCTGCTCCCTGTGACTCTCCTAAACACCCACAAATGCTGAACAGAGACACATTAATGTGATTCTCAGTTCTCTTGCACAGATCGCTTTAGCATTTACTTAATTTTCTTCTTTTTTATTTTTTTCAGTTGTTTCTTATGTGAAGTTGTACATGATTTCATGATGTCTGAATAGCCCCAGAGCTGCTTCTTGATAGGTTACTTGAGCCAAGATTTGCCTGATGTTACTGAATGGCCCCGCTGCACAAGCATGGAAAAGCTCTGTGGTACAGGCTGCTCTTGCTTGTTCTTTCTATGCTTTTAAATACTCGGTAGATTTTCATTATTTCTTACTATTAAAATAATCTCTCTCCTGGAGTTGCCTTATGGTTAAATGATGCAAGAAAGTGAATGCTTTCTGTGGTAAGGCTTTTGCCGTGGTAGCAACAATTGCTCTCTGCACATAGAGCTTTTTAGACCAAAATAACACAATTTGGATCAACAAAAACAGAATACAGATTTCACTGACTTGTGCTTCTACCATAAGGCAGCCAGTGCAAATAAGAAGAAACAGTTCTGCTCTGATAGCAATATTTTTGATGGGTAAATTCAGATCAAGCAAAGGCCAGAAAAGATTTCAAAAGCTAGCTAAGAAACTGCAACACCCAGACTGAGCCATCTACACTTATCAAGCAGGCTCTGCATTTCCAGAGGCCTGAGCACAGACAGAAAGACCTGGGTGACCATGCACTTCCCAGGAATTCTGTCTCCTGCACAGCCACCACATTCACACACATCACAAGGGGCAGGACAGCACTGCTGATTTTCACAGTGACTGATTTTCATTACTTCATTTGGGAAGAACTACTTCTACTCTATTCCACTCTGGTTCATTACACCACATCCCCGCTCACGGTCTCTGAGCATTTTCCAATGAGACAGAAACAAATCACTAACGAGGATGTCATGTGGCTGCCTCTCCCATTTCATTTCCCAAAGGCCGTGTTTGCTCTGTTTATCCTGCAGTTCCGTGTGGCTTTCTCTACACATCACATGGAAGGCTTCACAAAACTTATCTATTTGTATGCAACAATTCATCCCACAACGAGCCTAGAGAAGTCTCATCAGCCATCTGGTATTTTTATTTCTCCAGGCTGAGAAAGCAATCAGAGCTAATCCTCCTGCGAACTATGGAAGTCAGGTTTTATTTCTCACTTTGCTGTACAAATAACTCTTTACAGTCCAAAGACCCTAAAAAGCTGCGTATTCCTCAACTCTTATAGGACCCTGATGCTAGGTGGCTGCCAGAGTAAATGTGGTTCTAGTCCAGAAGAACAAAATTGTCAGGGTATCTGGTGAAAGATGCTGCAGGAGAATAATTTTTTGCTGAACCCCACAACTGATATTTGTGTGTGCACTGTTTCCACAGACCCAGTGCAAAATCTGGGACGTCTCAGCACATGAAAATGGAAGTGGACCTGTCTGCCTGGAACAGAAGATGGCATTTCACAAGTAACTCTTCAGCTGAGGTGTTGCCTTAGGCAATCCTTGTTCCCTGTTCTCTCTCCAGTCTTGTGCCAGCCCAAGTCCCTGTGGAACCAGCATGGCAACTCGGGATGAAGGAACTGAACCACACAGAACTCTTGTTTTGTTATTTGTCAACCAGAGGGATTACACTGGCACAGCACAAACATCTGGCAAGGGCAGCTACTGAAGTCAGCATGAGCAGTTCTGCTCCTAAACATCTAATCAACTAACCAGTCCTGAAAGGTTAATGATCAAAGTCTTTACTTCTTAATTAATGCTTTGCTTGCTTGAAAGATAATGAATGTAAATCCGGAGCATTACTTCGAGGCTTCTTTCCAAAATACATTGAAGATAAACCGTAATTTGTGTAACCTAGGAATACATTTTAATAGAGATAATTGAACCCTAACAAGAAGTGCCACCACAATGACATAAATTGGTGCTTGGGGTCAGCCTATATATAGAATTTCTTAGGGTTTTGTCCTCCTTGCTTAAACATAATACTCACAAAATCACTCACCTAGTCTGGTAGGACCTTGCTCCCTTTGTTGGATGGAGCGCACCATCTCTACAAGCCTGTCAGTCTCTTGAGGCATGTTCCATGAAATTTCTAGATTATTTTCCCTGGCATACTGGAGAACTGACACGTGAATTGAAGAATTGCCTGAAGCAGAAAATAAACACTTTAAGCAGTGCATGTAAATGTCTCAAAATAAATCTAGAGAAGATGTTGTGGTTATGATCTACATTAGGTACAACTGGACAGTGGTTTTCCATCACAGTGTGAAAACTGTATTTTCAATCATAAGATCAAAACTGAACTGTTCCCAGGTGAAAAAACATGCAAGTACTCCTGGAAATAGTTGCTTTTCTATCAGGAGTCAGCATGCAGTATTTTAGCCCAGATCAATGTGACAGCAATTGGAGAATTTCATTTTATTGATCTCCATCCGGTATTATTCCTTTCCAATTTTAAAACTGCCTAAACATCCCCTTGTTTGTTTTTTTTAATGTGCATCTTATTTTGCACAAGCAGTAGATTGACGCCCCATTTGTCAGATGGGCCAAGTTCCCCGGAGCATTTAATGCCCAATTCCCTCTCTCACACAGCACTGGAGTGACATGCATGGGACAAAATTAATCCAGGGAGCTTGACCTGCAAAGGGGAATGGAGAGAAATTCCAAGTTATGCTCCTCTCTGACATCCTGATTATACATCATGTAAGAAGTACGAATCGTACTGTTAATAGAGAGTTTATATAGATAGTTAAAAATGCCAGACTTGAAAGACTGAACCAGGCAATATTTTGTTTATAATGATTGGTTGTACTTCGCTTCCTGGCCTCCTACTGAAGATATTTATGTATAGAGCACAGTGAGTATTTATCAATGTTTTGTAACACATTTATGAACACCACCAGTAACAGCAGTTGCTCCAAGCAAATAGTTTAATGCTGGATCCAAAAAATACAATTCTGGTTTTTTAAAAACCCATGTTTGTTAAATGCTGCTGGGGAAACACAGGATCCTGTGTAGCCCCTGCCATGCCGATGGACTTTGTTTTGGAGCACAGCTCTGCAAGTTCAGGGAACTTGCTCCCAAAAGGTGTCAGCCATCCCACACTGGACAGGAAATAAACACCAAGCAGTCCATTTTTTGAGGAGTTGGAAGAAGTAATTTAAAATTAAGAATTGCAAAACCTCCACTGAGAAGCTGTTCTGTCCCCTACAAGCAAAAGAAAACGAAACATCTTTCTGTGTTTGAGCTGAAAGGCAGGCACGTACCGATCACAACACTTTCAATAAATGCCCGCACGAAGTTTTTCATTTCCTCAAACTCTGATGCTCCAATATTGGAACTTCCATCCAGAAGAAACATGATGTCCATGGGTTTGTTGCACAACTCTGAGGGTGACAGAAAAAAGTTATTTTATATATAATAACCAAAAGTAACATCTGCTAATGTGGTAGGAGCAGAAAGGGCAGATCCACTTGCATTTTGGGAAAGCAAAGTAGGATAACAACCAGTAAGTGATGAACAAAAAATTATGTCCTTATAATGAAAGCCTTGAGATTCACATTCAGTGGGATAGAGGGATATTTCAATTCCTGCTTTTCTATTTGATTCTTTTTTACTCTCAGGGGACTAAAACAAAAACCAACAGCAGATGACAACAACAAAAAACCCCAACTTAAACCAACAACAAATCAAAAAGAAAGAAACAAACAAAAAACACAGAATACCCTCCTCACCCCTAAACAGACAGAAGAAAATAAAAAGTATGTGAAAAAGCCAATAAAGTCTCCTTAAAAAAAAGGAAATATAATTTTATATTATACTAAGCAGAGAAGAATAATAAGAATGTTTTTCTCCTGGCACTCTCCAAGCTGTCTGAAAGCTGCTGTACTTCACTGACAAAAAGACACAAAGGCTTTGAGCCTACAGAAAACAGACTGCAGGGCTGGGCTCAGTTCTGCTGAACGGGGGCAGCATCCTCAGCCTCCAGGAAAGATAAAATAGTCCTTCCTTGACATTTGGACAGCAAGATACTAAACTAGAGAAGGGAACCCTTCAAATTTCAGTGATGCAAGGGGTAAATGGAGGAGACCTGACAGAGGAAAGAAGAAATCACACAGAAAATTTATCCAATCTTACCTGTAATTTCTGTCCAAAATTTCACCCCACGAGAGCAGCACGACTGCAGCACTAACTCGGGTGCCTCTTCAATAAGTCTGTTGTAACTATTCAAGATAATTGGGTCATTAGGCTGACTGATCTTTCTGAGCTCTTGGATGTTGGCACTGGGGGTTATGCCTATGGGAATAACATTGATGCTCCTGGGAGGCTGTGTGATAACATCAGTGGATGGACTGGATGACACCATATATACCAAGTGAGGAACATCCTGCCTGCCCCCATTCACTGATGCAAAGGTGTGTTTGGAAATATAATCAAGGGCGTTACCAGTGTTGGTAGCCCTCCCTCCCTGGTAGGGTATGCTCCTCACTTTCTCAATAATTTTTTCCTTTGACTGCATTTCCCTAAAGGAATACTCCAGGCTGACAGTCTCGGAATACTGCATGACTGTAACATGAATATTCTCCTGTCCCACGTTCATTCCCGTGACCACCTTCTCAATGAACTCCTTGACTTTATTAAAGTTCTCCTCCCCCACATTGTCAGATCCTTCCACAATAAAAGCGATATCCAGCCTGTTGGGATGGGACTTCTCTGAAAAAAGCAATGGGGACGTGGGTGCCGGAGGGGAAATTATGACACTGGACATGGCCGGAGTGAATGTAGCTGGTAACAGAGCACTTTCTTCTGGCCCAAGATCACACAGGTGATCGATGAGGAAATCCCTATTGTCCATTAGCTCCAGCACATTGCTCACTAGGAAGGCTCTGCTACCTGGAAACATCTTTGCAATGAACTTGACTTGCTCCACCATGACATGTGGCCCAATCCCCACAGGAATTACTGTGATATCTCTAGCCTTCAAAAACCCGAGGATGTCACGGATTTTTTTTTGAGACTTGCTTGCCATGAATATCACTGCAATTTTGGCAGCATTGGTCCTTTCTGCTTTTCCAAACACCTGCAAGGCAGTGTATTTAAAAACCTCATAGGCAGATGCATCTTTATCACCTGTGTATTTTATGTTTTGGACGATTCTTCTCATCTGGGAATTTGTTTTGATATCTTTAAGGTTAAGATAGATTGTGGGACCAGCCCTATACACAAGAATTGACACCCGGATTTTCTTCTGGGAGATGTGGAGTTTTTTCATCATGCCAATTATGAAAGCCTTCAGCTGTTCAAAGTCCTCCTCTGAGAGTTTACTGGAGCCATCAATTAGGAAGGCCAAGTCCATCATCTTGCTGCATGAATATTCACTGGCTGGTAGCTCAATGTCCTCCTCTGGAATAGGTGTTGTCAGTGTTAGGGTGCTCTCCATGGGCTCACAGTCTACACAGGTTAAGTTCTTCCCTTCACACAGGCTACAAAAACCAACAAATTTAAAAAAAAAAAAAAGACAAATTTTTTTAAAAAGTCAAATTTCACTGTAAAAAGCAATGCTTATAACAACAAGTCATCCACACGTAAGAAAAGAATGTCAACACAAAAAAAAAACATGTCAAAACCACAATGAAAGCAAAACATGACATGAATTATTTCTTTTCCCCCACCCAATTCCCCACAACTCCCCACATGGTATTGTACACCCAAATCCCCCATGTTCCTGGATGGTTGCTGAGATCCAGGAAACATGACAAACTATGAAGTGCTTGTCAGAGGAACTCCTTGTATCAGTCTCTGGCAGAAAGGATAAAATCTGTGTCCAGAAACTGTCTAGGAGCCCGCTGAAGCATCAGCAGTACAGCAACCTACAAGTCACTGGTGGATTGAACTGGCTGATCTGGTTTTCTTCACAAGGAATCAAAACAGGAGGCAAACTGCAGGCAGCTAACACAAGGTAAAATCCTAGAGGAGGAAAGATGTTTTATCTCTGATATGACTCAGCAAACTCTGCGCAGGGGCCAGGTTTACACAGATTTTAACCTTTAACAGTAAGAAATTAACATTCTTTTTTCTACCCCTAAAGTGCTCTACATTCCTGGTGGGGTTTTTTTCCTGACTTCATTTTAGTTTGGATACAGCTTTGGCACATGGTCATCTTGCACTGTTTCTGATGTCTCTCTTATCTTCCTATTATTTACCATGATTTCTTTTTAGTCCAGTTTCTCATATTAAATAGTTTATTTCAACCACAGCTGTTATTTCTTTTTTGTTCTATGTCTTCCCTCACCATTTCTACTCACCTCCATTAGTACATTTTCTCCTTCCCATCTCAGCTCCCAATTTACTTTTTCCCCATCTCTGCCTTTTCCACTACTCATCCTTCTGCAGCCCCAATGAGCTTTTTCACCTCTGTCACCCTCCACCTTTTATGAACTCATCTATAACTAGAACTCCTTTGCCAAGGCTTTAACACTTCTGCCCTTCTAATTCCTGGCTCCATGTTTCTCTTTATTTCCTACCATCACAGAGGGGTTTGGGCTGGAAGAAATCTTTAAAGTGTATCTAGTTCAAGTCTCTTGCAATGCACAGGGACATCTTCAACCAGATCATGTTACTGAGAGCCCTGTCCAGCTGTACCTTAAATGTTTCCAGGAATGGGACATCCACCACCTCTCTGGGGAACCTGTGCCAGTGTTTTACCAGCCTCATTGTAAAAATCTTTTCCTTATATCTTATCTGAATTGCCCTTCCTTCAGCTTAAAACCATCCCCCCTTGTCCTGCCCCAGCTGGCCCTGCTAGAAAATTTATACCCCTTTTCCTTACAGGCTGAAGCACTGAAAGGTCACAATAAGCTCTCCCTGGAGCCTTCTCTTCTCCCTCCTGAACAATTCCATCTCTCTCTGCTTTTCCTCACAGGAGAGCTGTTCCAGCCCTCTGATCAGCTTCACTTCTCAGAGAAAAAAGCACAGCAGCACTGAGGCACAGGGCTGAACAGAACCAGTCCATACATTCTCCTTGTTTTACTGGACAGTCCAGGGAACAGCATCGGAAAAGGTTACAAAAGAGCATGGACCAAAAAATGCATATTTTCACTGCCAGAGAAAACCCAGGATGTGCAAACTACATGAGTCAATCCTGGAAGAAAGTGCCATTTGCCGTGACAACACTTACTTTAGCGTGGCACCTTACTTTAAGAGCTTAAGAGCTTCTTTTCAAGCTCATTTTAGCGTCCTCCTAATTGCAGAATGCACAGCTACTTTTGGCATCCACGTATAGCAACAGAAAATTTATTATTCTAATCCTATTATGAATGAGACTTCTAGTTTCCAATTTCCTTTGGATATTTGCTATGAAATTAATTTTTGTGCAATATTTTCTATTGTTTGTACAGATGGTGTAGGCATCTAAATTAGGTGACAGCTATGCAAAAGGATGTTTCCCTAGTGAGGTAAGTTTTCCTAATGTTCTGAAATCTTTTGTGAGCAGCAGCCAGTGTATCAACATTTAAGATAAATTATTATTAAGGATTACAAAAATTAGGGAACAGAGACTCATTTAAAAAGACTCTTTTTTGACCTTTTGATGGAATTCAGCACTCTTCACGCATATTGCTAAAAAATATGTATAAATTGATCAGCCTAACAGTCTCATGCCCTGGGTTTACTGCTCAGTTGCACACTAGCCCTGGCCAGAAACCAGGAATTGAAAGTTTGTACCCATTCCGAGCTTCTGTGAGGTGCAGAGCACTTGGAGCTAAGGTGTTAGTCTGGGCTAATATCTGCTGCTGTTTTACAACTCAGTTTCCATTAAATCTGACCAATTTACAAGTTGGAAAACTCTCTTGTATTCACAGTGTTAAAAGTCACTAGTGAAAATATCCATCATAGTCCAGATCCAGAGAATGACAAATTTTCATAATATGCCATGGGGCATTAAACAAAGCGCAAAAAGTCTGCATTTCAGCTGAAGGCCCTCATCCTGCACAATGCACAGCACCACACACACTGCCATTCATTCATCCTATTTGCAAATGGGTGCACGCAGGATCAGACCACGGCTATCACCTTAAAATCTCATGGAAATTGGTTTTCCAGTAATGGAACATGATTCCAACTCCTAATCATCTCGGCAAGTTCTAGACTGAGTGCACATTTGGACCTTGCACTATATGCAGGAATTTTTTAGCACTGGCAGAAGGAAAGAGTCTGACAGCTTTATTGATGTTGAATCACACATTGCATAAAAATAAGCGGAACACCTGAAGCCAGTAGGGCCACCTACACATGGGAAAAGGCCTCTTTTTGAAAGGAATTCATGAATTTCACTTGCTTCAATTCAGCTGACATCCTATAATCCCTACTACTGTCACTGAAAAATTTCAGCTCTGGGTTCACTGTGAAGGGGTATTGACATAAAAAATGTTTTCCAAGCTTGTTTTTGAGTGGTATATTTAAAGTTGCATCCATCAACTTATTCATGTGGGTGTACTTCATCCCTGACCCTTCATCCTACACAGGAGGGATGCTGGTTCACTGGACAACCCCATCATACCACGATCGACAGCGCTGTGGATCATCTCTGTTCAAAACTACTCTTCTTCCATGTGGGATCTTGTCACCTCCAACTGTACACACGGGACAGTCTTCTGGACTGACACAATCCAGGGACAGCTCATCAAGTATTTTCCCTGTTTCAAAATAGCAACAGCAGTGTAAAGATGTCATGAACTGTAAAACTAATCATGGGGTTAAAAACACAAAAATGCTTCAGAGCTGGGCTCAAACCTCCTGAATACTGCGCTTAGTGTTGTGGCCACCACCAACTTGACACACAGAAGTATCTCCTTCCCTCAAAATGGATTTTATTTAGATACTGGGAGTACCTAACCCAGTGTATCACCTGCAACAACCAGTGTTACACAGAAGGTAAATATATCTTTAGAACAAAGCATGGAAAATGTCAGGGGAAATGGCATTTTCCTTTTTTTGCATGTATGTTATTTATTTATCCTCCCATCCTCTGCCTTGTTCTGGTCAGAGATACCAGGGCACAGAATAGCTATTGGGGGTCTTAAAATACCTTATTTCTTTGTCTTTGTGTCTTTTCATGCTGTCTTTAGGAATGATTTATCCAAGTTTTCAATCTCCTTTTGGCCCTTGCTTGTCTTTCACTCTTTCCCTTCCTCACTTTCTTCTCCCTGTCCCATATTTCCCGTATTTCTTCCTTTCCATTTTCAACTAGAGAGTTGTTGGGACAGTGAAGCTGGAAGCTCATGCTCACACAAGGATGCCAGCTGGGCACTCTCAGGAGCATCTTGGAGATAATAAGCAGGCAAAGGCAATGGGTTTCCCCTGCTGCTGTAGCTGCTCTGAAGCAGAGCATTTTATCAATTTCCAGCACAAATTCATACCCTGCTTCAACCACAGAACCAGCAATCTCTGTTGCCGCACACCCCCAGTCCTCCTATCTCATCGAGCTGCTCCCATCCTCTCTCATTCCTGCTGGCAGGGCTTCATCCTCCTCTCCTAGGCACCACTTCATGCCCTCATTTCACACCCCCAAACCAAGATGCCCGAGCACCTCCCTCCTCACGCAGTAAGGAACCATGGTGAAAACACATCAGTAAGGCTGTTAGGAAGAAGAAAAACTGTTTAAGTGAAGCAAAAGATGGGCTTACCTGCCGGACAGTGTACGTGGCACCCTTCCACACACTGCAGAGGACACTCCAAAGCCTGGGGGTGTTGGCATGTGACAGGACAAGCAGGTCCACAGCTGTTATACCTCCATTCACACTGATAATCTAATTCCTGTTTATTCAGGTCCTCACAGCTTTGTGCTATGCAGCGAAAGAATCAGAGCAAAAAAAAAGTCAAACTAGAGTGTATACTCACCACATTTCTCAGAAGTATGGCACCAAACATTGTACAAAATGAACCACATATATATAGAAAAAAAGAAAGATTTCCACCTTTATTTAGAGATTTTTTTACTACATTATTGTTTTCCTCCAACCACAGCAGGCCACCTCTTCCACACTTACATCTTACATCAAACTTACATCTTACATCACACTTACATAATGAAATACTTACTCTAGACCAGAAATTCTTGGGTTTGATAAGAGCAAATGCAACACAACCCCAAACTGTAAACTTGAATTAATGCATGTGTGCATACATTACAGAAACCATTTCTTCCTCTAGATTCTGTACCACACGCTATTACATCCCCTAACTGATGAGATGGGTTTGCCAGGTACAGAAATAGAACAGGGAATAGGAATGCCTGTTAGCCCAGCCCCATTAAGGTGAAACTCTCTGGATGTCAGTGGGAGCAGAGCTAAATCTGACCAGCCTGAGCCAAAACCTTGAACCTTTTTGCCCAGTTCTTCCTCATGTTTTCTGCACTTACGGCACAGAGTTGGTGACCTCCAGTGAACAGCAATCCCTTTCTGTGCGCAGACGTGCGCGTAGGCTGCGATGGTGTCACAGAAACACGCACAGTCCCCAACAGACTCACAGGCACACGTGTCGTACAGGCAAATGTCAATATAGGGCTCAGGATTCACCTAAAGGAGACAAACACAGGGCACAGGGCACTCTGAGTCCCACCATCTCCCCGCTGTACACAATGTTCAGATGGCTTGGCTGCCCCACTTGCCAAGGGTCAAGGGGCCACGTAAATCAGTGCAAATCTTCTCCTGAAGTCAGGAAGGATGCAAACTGAGGCATGTTCTCAAAGTTGCTACACACACTGCAATTTGTGGCCACTTCATATTTTTAGGCCTGGTCCCCATCCCTCTCGTGCAGGAGTTTGGGTCTAACGCAGCCTGAATGGCATTGCGTTAGCTCAGCTCCCCTTTCCCTCCAACCTCAACCCTCGTGCTTCACTTCATGTGCAGTCTCTGGGCTGTACAATAAAATTTCCCTTGGGCAGAAGTTACTTCATTGCTTAATGTGTGCATTTTCCCATAAAGCATCAGCTATAGGACAAGGTGAGAGATGAGAACACCAGTCAGCCTCCTCCAAGTCCCATGTGCTGTCAGCACAACCACACTTTTCCCCTCAGCTGTAGTCAATGCCAGCACAGACCATGCAGAATTGAAGAACGTGAAACACGTGACTCAATACTCACAAATTTTGTGCATTCCTCAAAAAGACTCCCGGACAAAATGCTGCACGATGTTTCTACCATCATCTGCTTCACTACATTTCCACCACACAGTGGAGACATCAAGGTCTGCTCCAGGTTGGGCTTAAAATTGTAAGAGACAAGTTGAGATCACATTAGCCTTGTCTTCAGGACCCTGGGACTCTTCAAATTGAACTGAGAGCCTCACCAGCAATTTTTCATGACAAAGGACATTCTTTCTTTGAGTAACGATTCGACCTGTGGTACAACAGGCACAGATCCTGCTGCAGTAGAGCAGATCACCTCCTTGGTTTTCTCCTGCTTTTACCTGCACCCTGCAGTTCCAACTCAGGCATTCCGACCACAGCAAGACCCCCTGTACCAAACACCCACCCTGACAAATTATCATCCACAACTCTACAGAAGGTCCATGAGACTTAAAAATAAGATCAGACTTCAGCAGATGATATCCAAGCCTGCTGCTGAGTAAGAACAGATCAGTAATTTCCCCTTCTCCCATCTGATTTATCTGAGAACAAGGAGCCCTAGTATTGACACGGAATTTAACACAGCAACACCCTGCAGGTTCTGTCCTGTGCCTGTTACACTGAAATGAGAAGCTGCTTCTTCTCAGTCTTACCCTGTGGCCTCACTCCCCAGTACTGCAACTTTTTCCTGCACTGCAGTCAAGTCAAAAAAGTGAAAAGAATCAAGAAAAATCAAGAAAACAATCAGTGAAAACAATCAAGGAAAAAGTGACATTCAGCAAGGTAACACTGTAGTTATGTCCCACTTGCACATAATTAGCAAACTAACCCAAAAGATTCCACGTGATCAAGAATAAATGGTTCAATGTATTTTTCTGGTAATTTAAATCTTGTAAGAAAAAATCTAAAAAAGCTTTTCCACCCCTCTGCCCCTGATAATTTAGACAAATTTTCAAGGAAAAAGAAAAGCATCAACTGAATGAAGTGCTTTCTTCTTAAAACGTCAAAACAAGTTGTTTTCAAGGTGTTTCCTTGCACATTGTCATTTGTAAATACTTTAGGCTTTATTATTTAGTTACATACAAATTTATTATTGAATTTCATTCTTCCAAAATTCTGTATTTGGAAAATAGGCTCTCGTGTGTAATATAATTAGTACTCCATGAAATCTCCAGCACTGGGGCACAGATAACACTTTCAGAAAGTAGGTACCCTCCCCAAAATTCAGATGCAATGATGGATGGCTCTCACATCTCCTCCTGTATCCTGCCTTTTCTGTTCAAGCCATCCCAATTTAAAAAAAAAAGAAAACCAACAAAACCAAAAACAAACAACAACAAAAAAACCAACTGAATGCTCTTCAATTAAAAAAAGATAATGACAGAAAATAAATTAACCTGTGCAATCCATGGTTTGTAACGGACAGACTAAGATTTGGGATATATAAATTTGAATGGGGAAAAATGAAATTTTTATCTGAACTTGCCCTGCCTGAAAATTACAGACTTTTTTTAAGATTAAACCCTAAAATGAGATTCCCAGTGATACCTGGATTTCAAGCATCTGGGATGGTTAACTCTAGGAACAGCTTCTACCATACAAATTGTCTATTTTAACATTCCTCTGAAGCCAGGCAGCACAGAAGCTTTACTTCAGTTAATTGATCTTTCACCAGATTTCAAGAAATAATATTTGGCAAAAACATGGAGGAAGCAGTTAATTTCTACTTATTTTAATCCTTTCAAAGCTCTTTGTCCACTCTTCAGTCATGCTGTAACCCACAGTAATTAGTTTTCACAGTTCATTCGCAATCACCTTTGCAACATCAGCACAGCGTGAATTAACTTTCCAAGAATTCCCAAAGTCAATTGGATCTACTTCAAGATGTTCACTGCTGCTGGTCAAATCATTGTTTTGGATTCCATCAAAATTTCCACACAGACCGCACACTCGATCCTTGCAGGGAAAGAAACAGAAAAGGTATAAATCTTACATGTGTAGACCGGCTTGGAGTTTTGTTAAAAAGTCTTTTTAGCCTATTTCTTTAATGCCATGAGGCTTAAAAACTGAATCACCCACAGCCTTGCCAAGCCCAGTAAAACAGACAGTCTCTCCCAGAGAATGGGTAGCTCTCATTTCCATTCCACTCTGCTGAAAACAGAACCACACTGTCTCCAAGGACTTTATTTTTGGAGATCACTGTCCTATCACCATCACCAGTAAATCTGGCTCCTTATGCTGCTCTTCTTGAATGCAGAAGAAACCACTCAAGGCATGGTTATTCTGAGGCCCCACAGTGTTCATCTTTTCTGTCACAGCTCCTCTCCAATGACCCAGGATTTACCCCTTACTGCGGAACTACCAGGAAAATAAGACAGTCCTACAGTATTACCAAAAAACCCCTCCATTTTTAAGCAACTGCCTCATATTCCATGGAAATCTACATTTCTAAAAAAAAAACCCACTCATCTCCAGGGACAAGTTAAGTGCATTGTTTTATAAGAATAAGAAGTAAAGCAAAACCCACTTACTTTGAAATTGCCTTTTAAGATAATGGAGACTCCCATGGCCAGGTCCCAGGTCACACTGATGCTTTTTCCCAGTAAAATGATGTAATAACGGCCAGACTTGATGATATCTAAATTCTCATTTTCATCCTTAGGAGGTACCCTGATGTTTACCTGAACAAGAGAAGCACATTGTGCTATCAACAGTGTCTGTAATGATTATTTAAGGTAGGTGATTTTCCCAGTAGGACACTTGCTCATAAGTTAACAGGTGCTTCCAAACATGCTCTTCTTCAGAGAGTTTCCATACTCTATCCAGACACTCCAGAGAAAAACAGAAATTTGGGATACAAGTACCGCGTTTCAATCTCATCCCATTCCCAAAGTTTTTTAATGTGGTTCCGGGGTATAAGACAGATGCCAACACATGAAGCAGGGCTCATTAAGACAGGGTATACTCCATGAATAATCAGTTTAATATTGGTCACTGGTTCACTGAATAATTGCAACTAAACAATTCTGTCCTCCTGGTTCAAGTGTAAGGGGAACTGGGAGAGCCACAAGTATCAGTGGCCTCTGAAAGACCAGAGTCTGATTCTGGAGTCAGAAAGAACCTTCTTCCCAGCCAACTACACCATGAGAAAAAATCCAGATAGATTCCTTTCACTGTCTATTCATTTTTTCCCATCACTTTCCCTTCCCCTGTGTGCCCCTTTCTCTTTCCATCTGGCTGCAAATTCACTGCCTCCAGCTACTAAGAATTTAAGAGATTAATTTTAAAAGCTCTCTTTCACACCATAATCCCCTTTCAATGGGAACTCTAATAGGATTATTAACCACATTTGGAAAGAAAAGCCTGGCATGGCTGTTAATTTAAGCACCATTAATGCATTAACTGCTTCGCTGTGGAAGAGGCGGATGGAAACTTTCTATCAGTACAAACAGCAATTAAAGCAACGGAGAAAGAAGAGCCCAGAATTCATTTACCCACTCCCCTACTCTGAAGGCAAAACATTTCCCCATCCCACTATTCTTTCGTGCTCAATTCAGTAAAAGCTCAGCACCGTGATTCAGTTCTCTTCATCTCTGAGTTATCATCAGAAACCTTTATCCCAGAGAAAACAGTTCACTTCTTCCATGGATCTCCTAAAGAAGGCCTTCAATGTCTTTAGGGAAGAACATGGTAGAAGATATTTTAGGTACTGGAAGTTTTTTTGCCTTCTCCAATGCTCAGTGTATTACTACACAGTACAGTCACCTGGCCACTTAAAATTCTAGAACAGTCTTTGTCTTTCCAAACTCAGAGGGTTCCAAAAAACAGAAGAGGACAAAGTTGAGTCGGGAGGTTGACCTAAATTACAGAATTTTTATGTTTATGGAGGCTTTTTGCCCAACCACGAAGTCATAAACTTTCGACCTTGCAAACTTGCAGATTTTTTTCAGAAAAGCAAAAATTATTTCATAATTTTTTTTAAATGTCAGCCAGAACCGTAACATGCAGATACTTCCATTAAATCCCCATTTAGCTAAAAGTAGAAGCTGCTCTCAAAATATATCATCTTAGAACAATGTTAATTGGAAACATTTTAATGGCCAAAAAAAATACCTGATTCTTCTGCTTGCTTCTAAGGATTCTTGTGGAAAAAGAGTGTGGAAAGTCACCACTAAATAAGAATTTGCCTAAGACTCTCCATATCAGCTGTTTTTCCTTCATCTCTCTTTCAGTTGCTGTTATTTCTAAGCAAACCTGCTCTAGATTTTATTACACAGAGCCTTAAACTCTCGGAAAAGCCAAAAATTCACTCAGGGCCACGTGGACAGCGCTGTAATACAGATCTAGCTCTCACAAGGACAGGCTCTCTCAGGAACCAAACACCCTCTGATGGTGGAGCTGCTGGATGCCTAAACCACCTGCTGTGCTCTTCTGGCCCTTTCTTACATGTCCAGAGGGAATCACACCTTTTCTGAAAATCTGTCATCTAAAAAAGCTTTCAGGGGAATGATCCACACATTGCTAGTCACCCTCACCCAGGCAGGGAATTCTTCAGCAGTAGAAATAAAGAACTGGGCAACAAATATGTCTTGTGTTCATCCCTGCAGCACCCAAAAGCCTGTGTGGATCCTGAGCTGTCAAGGTGCACTGCACAGACCCCATTTATAAAGGTCATATTATAATAAAGGTTTTTGTACTCCTGCCAAGGCTCAGCGGCAATTTGCAGACAGCTCCAAACCCAGTACAGCTTTATCTGTTAACCCAAAACAAGGTGGTTTCACATTTCACTGGGAACATTCTTGCAAAACTCTGGTCCAGATGCCAGCTCAGAGCACAGGACTTGGGAAAAGGGAGTGACAGAAACACAATAATCCACTGCAGCTCTGCAATGGTTGAGCTCACAGAGGGCTCATTTCCTGCTGGGAAGGGACACTGGAGGTGGGAGTGATTCTTGATCAATTCTTCAATGTTTGTTAGTAGAAAAAGGGAGGAATAAAGAACAGAGTCATCTGAATATTCCATCTGGCAATTTAATGGGGGAAATGACAGCTGATATTTCAGTATCAACTTGTTTGAGCTTTGACTTTTTCTTTTCTGTGTGCTCAGCCCTTCAGATTGTTAAATTAGCTCTGATGTTTTACTGGTCACAGGTCAGTCATTTCCTAGCCCTTACTTGCACTTAATGTTGCTGGAAACAGGGTTTGACCAACCATGCTTAGAAAGGGTCTGGGGCCCCCAGTATAAGAAGGACAGGGGGCTGTTGGAGTGAGCCCAGAGGAGGCCACAAAGACCATCAGAGGGCTGGAGCACCTCTGCTATGAAAACAGACTGAAAGAGTGGGGATTGTTCAGCCTCAAGAGAAGGCTCCAGGGGGACCTTATTTTGGCCTTCCAGTAGCTAAAGGGGCTGCAAAAGAGCTGGAGAGACTCTCAACAAGGGCCTGGAGTGACAGGACAAGGGGCAGTGGCTTCACACTGACAGAGAGGAGGTTTGGATTGGATATGGGGAAGAAATTCTTCCCCATGAGAGTGGGAAGGCCCTGGCACAGGGTGCCCAGTGAAGCTGTGGCTGCCTCATGCCTGGAAGTTTTCCAGGCCAGGTTGGATGGGGCTCTGAGCAACCTGGGATAGTGGAAGGTGTCCCTGCCCATGGCAGGGGGATGGGAATAGGTGATCTTTAAAGTCCCTTCCAACCCAAACCATTCTATGATTATCTAAGATAAACTGGTTGGCATCAAGCAGAAAAACCAAAACAGCATTATACCTCTAGAAGCAAAATGGATAAATATAATCTGTTAATCTGTTCATTTTATGACCCATGAGTGTGAGGACATTCATGCCTCATCCTACTGAACAATCTCAAATTCTTTTCCCAAAAAAATAGGACAGAAAAAGAAAAGAAAGAGTACATACGTTTCCATTAAACAGTTCTATTTCCCCTCCTTCATACACAATGATAACCCTTTTGGTGCACTTTTCTCCAGTGAAGCCACAACCTTCATTCGAAATGAGTATCTGGAATGTTCCAGAGTCACCCTTGCAGAAATCCTATCAGATAAAAAAAAAAAGAGTCAGTAAGAGGGGGTATTTGAAAAATACAGAGGAAAACACAGAGAAAAAAGAATCCTCAGATAACAGTCTGTGTAATCTGTGGCCAATAGGATATATATTGGCATGCCAACTGTTCCCACATTCATTTATTTTGTGCTTAGCACTGATACTCTTGTGGTCCATCCCTTCAAGAGTGAGGTCCACTCTGCCAGTGACACGCACATGCATAATCTAGAGACTCTTTTTGGCAGGGAGAATCCACATTATTACAGTATCTGTGATATTTAAAGATGCATGATGGGCACTGAGTATATCTGAATACCCAGTTTAATGTGTTGCTTTTCTTTTAAATCCAATATTTCTGTGATCCTTGGAGAGTTCATACTACATTTATATGATTATTCATATCTCTCTGGCCTTTTAGATTTTATTGTTCGGTTGTGTTAATTTTTTTTCAGTACACACCTTTTAAGAAAAAAGGCCCTGTGTGGAGTTCTCCGTGTTTGTCATTGAAGGAAAACAGATCTAAATTCCGTTTTAAGTAGTGTGGTAGAAGTGTAGGGTATTGCTGCCCATAAGATCTTTACACAGAGCTCTCATTAGGCAGAGGAATCATTCCTCTAAGATAATCCAGCTGGCATCAAGGTGGGAGCATGGGAAAGATTGTTAGGCCCTTCCTCCCAGAAGAGATCTGCCAGGAGGAATGTGCCTCATGAAGAGTCTTGGGGAAAACAGCAGCCCACCCAAGAAACATATCACACTGTAATGGCAGAATATTGTTGTTATCAATCAGCAATTAATCGCTCTAGTTTTAGAGCAACTTTTCAGATAAATCCTTTTTTGCACATACATCTGTAAATACACAATGATTTGCATGCTGATGAGCCTTTATCTTCATTAAATTTCTGGCTGCTTCCACAAATCACAAGTGGATTTTAGTGTGCTCTGACTTTATCCCACTCTCCTCCTTGCTGTGAGGAAAATGGATATTGTCAGTGGACTCCAAGGAGGTGCTGCATGGAACAGGACAGAGACTGCTGAGGGGAAGGAGCAGAGCCTTTGCTCTGGGGGCATTTAGGGAAGGTGCACTGAGCATTCCTGGTCTCACTCAGTCAGACAGCAACCTATGACTACAGGAGAAAGGGGAAAATGAGGAAAAATTGATTTATGGATATCCACAATTCCATTTTAGAGATGAGATTCAGACAGCTCCTCTCTGTACCAAGGTACTCTCATAAGGTTCACAACTGCCAGCTGGACACGCGACAGCCTGATTTCTACAGAACGCAGTGCACTCTCCAAAGTTCTCAAGACGTCTCTGAAGACATTTATAAGTTCTGTTCTCCTCTACTGTACATCTGGCTTAGTAATTAGAAATACTTTACTGTTATTTATCCAAACATTGGACCACTCACCTGGTGTAAAACACCATTTATATGATCAGGCAGCCTTAGGACTTGATCCGCTCTTACCTGTGCTAACACATATTGGCAGTTCCCTGGAAACTTGTATTTCAATCCATCAAATGTCAAGTAATGAGCTGTACCAATAACAGTGCAGGTGCCATCACACAGATTTTTGGTGCACTCCCACTTCCTCCCCTGGCACACACTGTAACAGAGAAAAGGAGGCAGTCACAGTTGTCCTTATCTCAGTGTAAATAACAAGCAAGAGAATGCAAAGTGCTTTAGGCAAAGTGAAAGTGCCATAGTCTCTGCCCCCAGGAGCTCTTTACCACCAGATGAGAGGCTCTTTCATTAACATAAATTAGCATAAGTTAGCAATGGGTGTGTGAATCCAAATAGGGCATTAAGATTAAACTAATAAGGGATGTGTTTCTCTGTTTGTTACAAGCTGCCTGTAGGACTCTGCGTGGTTTGAATTTCCCTGTCACAAAAAGAGGCCAGGACAGAACCTGCTGGAATATTCTTTATACTAGAATTTTATTAAGGATATGCTGCTCTGCTCCAAGTACACTTTCAGAAAAACAGAGCATCCACCCTGTCCCTCTTGCCCTTTTCCAGTGGCATCCTGGAACACTACAAGCCTCACTACAGAAGCTGCAAGTAGGAAAGGGGAATTTTCTCTTGACACCCACAGGCTTTTGATCAGTGAAATAAATTGATGTGCTAACTAGCAAAAGACTGAACAAATAAAATAAAAACCATAATCAGTACAGAGTTAGAATGCCATTTGATATGATATCTAATAGTAAAAATTTAATAATCTAATAAGCAATATATTACTGGAGGATGGCAAAACATTTATCCACTAAATGCTCCATGAATGCAGAGGGACATCATCACTGCCCCAGGAATTTTCTAATCAAGCTCTGTGAGGGCAGGGAAAGAGGAATTATATCCATGCTCTACAGACATAAAAACTCAGGGATAAAAAACTTGAAGTACTTTCCCAAGATCATATTGCTACCCAAAGGAAAAACCGGGCACTGAACTGAGTTGTCTAATATTGCCTTAACCTGAGCATAGGTATTGTTTAATCTTGGTAACATTTCACATTATTATAAATATTGTGCAAGATATTTTCTTCAAAGAATGACATTTCAGTAACATGAAACCTATTACCCCCTCTGCTATGAATTCTCTGCTAATAGTTAGGCAAGAGCAAGATTTTGTAAATATGTGCACGAGCAGATTATAAGGGACGTGGGGTAGTTAAATTCGGATTAGCAAATTTCTGCTGTGCACTGCTCCACAAGCGTGACTGCAAAATTTTCATTGAGCTCCGCAATGAATTCCCAATACATTGCATAACAGAAGGTTTGCCACTGGCTTAGGCTTGGAGACATTCCGTTGTTCATGAATTAGGGTCTCCCATATGTCAAGTCAGATGCAAACGCCAAATCTGACACCTCTGGCTCATATATTGCCTTTGCAGGTGTTCACATCTGGCTAAGAACAAGTGAGAATGAGAACTCCTGCAACAGCAGTACAAAAAGCAAAAACAAAAAAATAAAAAGGAAGATCTCGACCTCCAAAACGCAGACTCTCAATCCTTATTAATTCTCAGAGCAATAGTAATTTCCTATATCACTTTCTAAATGACATTTGACTTGATATTTGCTGAGAACTATCAGGAAACTTTTCAAAGTCACATAGTTCAAAAAAGCCCTAGTGACAGTTTTGAAGGGACGTTATTTCCAATTTTACTTTCACATTCAAGAGAAACACCTAAAATGTGAGGAAGAACTTTTTATCAATGAGAAAAAGTTTGACTTCCAACATTTTCTTGACCCTGACATGTAAGTAAACTCTCGGTATTTGAGGAAATGTCATTTACCATGGCATTGCCAGAATTAAGTGGGCACTTAAAAGAATGACACAACATAGTTATGATTATATAATATTATGATTATTTCATGATCAAATATTATAAGAATGATTGAAAAAAAAATGTTGATCATGGTTATTGTGAAGAATCTGACAAATTTTTCAACACCAAGAAGTTTTACACTGTGCTCTTGTTGTTTCAATAAAATTTTCATGGTGTCCATTTTTCAGCTGAGTCACTTTTACCTACATGCAATGTAAGCAGGTTATAGAATATGTCTCTAGACAAAAATATCAACTTCTCCTCCATCTTTTTCCCCTTCAAGCCTATTTTTCATCAGATTTAATTACAGTACATGATTCACAACATTATATGTAGCTCCACAGGAAAGAAATTAAACAAAACACTGGGAGGTCAATATTTCCACAAAAAACCTCAATCCAAATCTAACTTACACTATTTAGGAGCAGTCCCACTAGTTAAAAAACGCAAGACTTGAAATCACTGTTATTGAAAGATCAGTGTACCAAACAAAAAGGAAGCCTTCCGCTCTCCAGCGGTGCTTTTTCCCTGACCCAACTCCACCCAGTCATACAGAGCATTTCAAATATTGCTCCTGGGATTGCCACAGAGCTGGGCAGAGACATTTGGGGCAGAATGCATGACAGATCCTCAAGTCTGAGTTCAAAAAAGCCCCAGAATTTTCACACTGCTAGTGGCTGAATGTGCTGCACCTTGGACTCTTGGAGCTCTGCAGGAAAGAGCCACCATTCCCTCCACACACATGGAAAGCAAAGCCCCTCCAATGCAGCCAATGTCTGTGCAGGAGAAGCCAAGAGTGGCCCACTGTGCTTTACCAAAGGCTGTGCTGAGGGCTTCCCTCCATGCAAACTGAGCAGCCCAGAACTTCCTTTTGAACCTATAAATCCTTTTTCAGCAGCCAAAAAGGAGAAGGGTAAAAGACATGGAGCGCTTGCTCCTTTCTTCTAAGGAAGTTTTCCATCTATTTTCATGTTTTTTAATATATCAGTGGACAAAGCACTCTTTTGAGATATAAGAGGTCAACACTGTCTCTGGCCAATTCTTTAACATTTTACTGAAGAATTCCTGTCATATTATAGCTGGTGCATCACATCCCTTCTGGCTGAAAAGGGCTGATTTGAAGGGCCTCAGACAGTTAAAAAAAAAAAGGAAGCACAATAGCAAACCTTATTGACAAAGCCCAGGCTCCAATCCTCCCACCCCAAAGGATATCGATCCTAAATTGATATCTTGTGTTGCAAAATCCACTATCCAGTGCCTACAGAGGAGTTGCACAGATACAAGTATTTATAGGGCACTGGGTAGAGGTTTCCAGACATTGCAAGGAATTTTATTGGATCTTTATGCAACATGACAAGGGAATGTGCTGCTGTGCAATTACTGTGCTGCATAAACGGGCTTTCTATAAAATAGATCCATCAAGCAAACAATATTTGGTGTTACCAGAAACACAGCAGGCTCCCTAAAGAAAAAAAAAAACACCCTTCCAGCAGCTCACCAGGTGTTGCAGTCCTTAGTCACGGTCTCTCCCTTGGAATATTCTCTCCCATTGTGGAAGCACGGGCACCTCTCAGGGACAACACACTTGTTTTCATGTCGTACCTAGGCAGAACACACAGTTTGTCACCACAGGGCCATGTGCAGGGGGAGCAAGCAGTCAGGAACAAGCACAGAGCGTGTGGATGCAGAATGAAAGAAAGGGTAAAAAGAATAAAAGAAAGGTTGAAATGGTTCAAGACTATCCGAGGTAAGAAAGGCACAGTACTGCTAGTATTTTTAGCCATTAACATGAATAGAGCTATAGGTACATAAATCACAGCCTTTCCCCACCACCTCGAGCTCCTGGGAGAATAGATGAGATTGCAGAAGAATGTCACAATGAGAAAGTCCAACTGGACCAAAACCAGGATGCAGTGAAGATAAAACCAGGCTAACCTGAGTGTGGAGAGCAGGTGAATAGCTTCTCTCACACCACAGAATGGAAAAGGGCCTGCCAGGAAAGCAGCCAAAGGGCCCAGATGGACTAAAAATGGAAATAGGAACACTGAGGAGGAGACCAGAAACCACAGTGCCTGAACCACCGGTGTGCAAATGCAGGTTCTGGTGTCACAGACAACAGCCCCTTAACAGAGCCCTTAACAAACCCTCTGTCAACTTCCCTCTGAAAATTGCAGTAATCACTCATTTTCTTTCAAATCCCTATTTATTTCCTGGGAGGCAGGATAAATATGAGTCCACTTGAGATACTATTCTGCTCTTACAAGCTCTCTGTTGCTGGGAAATAGGACATTATGTTCTACCCATATTTTCAGTTTTACCCTACTGATCTGAGTTTCCCTTCGTGCAACAACAAATCACTTGTCCCACTTAAACAAAACAAAACAAAACAAAACAAAAATACAAACAAAAACACTACAACCAAACAAAAACAAGTAATGCCTTTACACTATTCAGTTTTTCCATTCCTTTTCTGTGACTTCATTCCATTTTGAAGATCCCCAGTTTTAGAGAATCAAGCACAACCAAAGTTGGCTATGCTGAATTTTCACTCAATAGCAGTTCTGGCAAAGCCAGGATAGGTTTGGCTCTTGCTTCATGGAATACCTAAACAGAGAGCTCTTCCCCTTCCTCTCATTCAAAAGTCACAAAATATCACCTTCCCACTTTAAACTCTTTCTCCAAAATCATTAAAATTGTTTCTTTTTTGCCATTAAATATGGGCCAATGAGATCAATGCAGTCTGAACGCCAGGTTAATAAAGAAGAACAGCTTTGCCTTTTCCTATGGGGACCTAGAACTGCCACATGGAACAACTCATAAAAAAGATTTCACGGCCCAGAGACCCTTCCTTCATATGCAGCTCCATGTGCTCTGTGGCTTATGGAGAGCTGTATTATGCCAAATAAAATTGCTCTGATAGAAGCAAGATGGAAACAAAGAAATGTTTTTCTCGATCATGGAGGTGCAGCTCTGCCTGAGACTTCATCTTCACAAAGGATGGGGAGAAAGCAGTCCAGAGAAGACCACGTGTTTCCAAGGGAGTTCAATACCTTCTTTCCTTCCTTCCTGGCGGCATTTTGGAAAAAAGCAGGAATATGACTTCACAGTCATGGCTACATTTCTGAATTTCTGCAGAGTGTTCAGCAACACAGAATCACAGAATAAACTAGGTAGGAAAAGACCTTTGAGATAGAGTCCAACAGTACACAATACACTTGAGGGCTTGCCTCTGGATACAAAACTTGGGATTAGACACCTGGTGAGTAAAAGGAGAATTAGAGCCTCTTCTACTTGTTCCCTAAAAGGTGGTATAGATTGGTAATTGTATTTCTATCACAACCAGTGCCACAGCTGTAAAACCACCAACAAAGAGGGAAGAGCATGTTGTCTGAACGCTGCAGAGTGGGTGGGACTCGGCAAGCAGAATTTAAAAACTCAAAGTGGGCTCTGATCAGAAGAGCAATCATTTTTTTCTGCAAAACTCAATGAATTACAATTTTGTTAACAGTAACACACAACCTTCTGGTCCTATTAACACCCCAACCAAAAGCTGGAGCACACCTGGCAGCCTGCTGCCATGCTGCACTACAAGGACCATGTGGTACCCTACAAGGCCAGGAACACTATTCACAAGCAGCTGCACTCGCTGTGGAAGTCTCTCAATCTATCAACGAATGCAGTTAATAAATAAAGGAGATTTAGCAGTCCTGAGTGCTTGAGATGACAGAAGGCAGCAGCACTGGAGAGGCAACCACACAGAAAGACAGAGGTTTGTAATGAAAACAGCAGCTGTTTGCACCATTAAATGCCCTTAGGATGATTCTCTGCATCCATGGGATTACAAGCAGTTGACTACTACCTAATGATTCTCCCATTACTTGGGGATCAAACAAATGCCCATCATTTCCTTGCTTTGTCTTGTTAATTGCTCAACCTTGAAAAACTTTGCAAAAGGAAGGACAGATTTCAAAACCTTTAAGATTCTCCTTATCCAAACTCATAGGAGGTGATTGCCCTGCCCTGCACGGCTGCGACCTCACTTGAGTCCTGGGTGCAACTTTTGGGCACCACAATATAAGCATCTAAAGCTCTTAGAGAGTGCCCAAAGGAGGGGTATGAAGATGGTGAAGGGTCTGGAGGTGAAGCCACATGAGCAGTGGCTGAGGGCACTTGGTGTGTTCAGCTGGAGGAGACTGAGGTCAGAGCTCCCAGCAGTTCTGCAGCTTCCTCACGAGGGGTAGAGGAGGGGCAGGCACTGAGCTCTGCTCTCTGTGACAGGGACAGGACCCAGGGAACGGCTGGAGCTGAGTCAGGGAGGGTTAGGGTGGGTATCAGGAAAAAGTTCTTCCCCCAGAGGGTGCTGGGCACTGAACAGGCTGCCCAGGGAATGGGCACAGCCCGAGGCTGCCAGAGCTCCAGGAGTGTTTGGACAAGGCTCTCAGGGATGCACAGAGTGGGATTGTTGGGGTGTCTGTGCAGGGTCAGGAGTTGGACTCAATGATCCCTGGGTCCCTTCCTGCTCAGGAGATTCTGTGGTCCTAAAATCCATCTCAAGGAGCCTAAACTTTGAACTTTCTTGACACTCAACAATTTGAGGAGCAGCCCTCTGCCAAGGGAAGCTCAGACATCACTCTGTTCCTCCTGACACACCTGTGGATTTCAGTGGAAAGTCAGACAAAGGCATAAAAGAGCATGGGATTAAGTAAAGGAAGTGGGTCAGATTAGAACCCAATAGCTAATAGACCTTAGAATAACAGACTGGTCTGGGGAAGAAGTGACCTTAAAGATCACTCAGTTCCATGGGCAGGGACACCTTCCCCTATCCCAGGTTGCTCAGAGCCCCATCCAGCCTGGCCTGGAACACTTCCAGGGATGGGGCAGCCACAGCTGCTCTGGGCACCCTGTGCCAGGGCCTCACCACCTTCAATATTAAAGAATTTCTTTAATAAATTTTTGTTTTAACTAAAGCAGCCTCTCACCATTACTGTGAAAAGACAGACAAGTCAAAAACATGTCAGAACTTCAAAATGTGCTGGTTTGCACTTGACTTCTCTTTCTTATGTTAGCGGTCTGTCTCTAATGTTTATTTGACATGCCCACCTCCTCATAAAGACACTGTAATATAGGATAAACCTACACTGAAAAAAAACAAGAGAGAAATCAAAATAGCAGTCAGGTAAATTTCAGCTGAAAACAGTTAAGAAGAAAAAAAACCTTCCAACCTTTCCTGGTTAAGATGTTTAGGGTTTGTATTTCTTTTCTTCTACTAACATATCAAAGTTTTAGAAATAGTTTTATTTCAGCAGTAAGGATGCAATTAAATATTTCATTTAAATTTTAAGCCTTGGTTTTGTTTTAGTTGTTGGGAATGGAAAGAAACTAATTTTCTGCTTTTGCAGCGTCTGGATTTTGTGCTCTCTAATTGTTCTGATCCTCTTTTTATCCAGAAAGGTGGTTAGCACTCCATTTGTATATTTATTAATATTTTCCAATGGGGAAAACCTGGAATGCAGTAAACGAATCTGAGAAAACATATTTTCCCCCACACTTCTGCACATATGTTATGATTTCTCTTTTCTGCTCTGCAAAAGGGTGACAAGTATGGAGAATTTCCCACCTTCCAGATGATCAAAGACAGAAAAATATTGAAATTGAAATATTCGAATATTGAAAAATATTTAAGTATATTGAACATTTTCATTACCTAGAAATCAAAACAATATAAAATACTAAGTCAAGATGAACTGGAAAACTTAGTTTTCAGTTGAAAGAAATTAGGTTTTGTCTTCAAGCTAATAAGTCATCCAAGAGCATGGATAACTTTCATACGTTAACGTATCACAAAAGAAAAAAAAAAATCTTCAGTAAAATCATCTCTACATGAGCTTCTCCCATCGTGGCTCTGGTGCATCTTGAGATTTTTATTCTCTGCCAGAAGGGAAGCTGATGAGAACAAGTAATTCCAGGCTGAGTTTAGTGGAAGATTAAACCATACTGTCATCTAGTGGACAGAGGATTGATTTTACTCGTTTAAACAAAAAATTTAAAATTAAAAAAAAAAAGGATACTGAGCCTGATTTGTCAATCCAAAACCTGACCAACCACCTGGTTGAATTCAGGGGTGTGTTTCACATCACTGCGAAGTCAACTGTAGTTTTTAGTTCCAAAAGGCCAAAGACTGCTCTTGGGGCAACAATTTCATGAAACAACCGCTTGTTCTAACTTACTGAAAAAGAATATTAAATACTGTACCAAACCTGAAGGTTAATTACTGGGAAGTTGATTTGGGGTTTGGGTTTTTTTCCTGTGGAGCAGTTATCATAACTTGTTTTCCACAATTATGTCAAAAGTGTGCTATTATCATATCCCAGATCTGAAAGCAAAAAACGTCAAGCTCTTTCACAAAATCAGAGGTCTGAATGTTACACGCAAAGAAAATCCTGTTCACCCTGGAGCTCTTGGAACTTTACAAGTACAGACATTTAGAAACTGAAATGTGAAAAGAAGCAACACCTGTTTTTTAAATTGTGGTGAAAATTTATGGGCGCCTTCAGATTCTGTTCTGTCTTTTTCACCTCCCAGACATTCACCAAGCCTGAGCTTTTCCCTAGACCTGGCATTTTATTCTGGAGTAGAACCTATTTACATAAATGTGTTGGAAGGGGCCGGAAGGGACCTTAAAGGTCATCCAGTTCCAACCCCCTGCCATGGACACCTTCCACTATCCCAGGTTCTCCAAGCACCACCAACCTGGCTTCGGGCACTTCCAGGGATCCAGGGGCAGCCACAGCTGCTCTGGGCACCCTGTGCCAGGGCCTCACCACCCTCACAGGGAAGAATTTCTTCCCAATATCCAACCTAACCCTGCTCTCTGTCAGTGTGAAGCCATTCCCCCTTGTCCTGTCACTCCAGACCCTTGTCAAGAGTCTCTCTCCATCTTTCCTGCAGGCTTTCTTCAGGCACTGCAAGGCCACAATGAGGTCACCCTGAAGCTTTTTCTTTTCCAGGCTGAACAATTCCAATTCTCTCAGCCTTCTTCTTTTCTTTTTTGAGGAGAGGTGCTCCATCCCTCCAATCAACCTCAATATGGGCATCTGCATACTTCTACCTCTCAGACTAGCAAAGTTCAGCAAGACTGAGGAGGAGTTTAGGAACAGAGTTGAAGGAGGACAAACTGGTCTTCAAAGTGGGCTTTGGAATTTTGATTATTATTTATTTTTACAAGCTAAAGTTCATCTTCAATGCAGATATACTAATACCCACTCTTTAAACCAGCCACAACTTGACAGCCAATACTTCACAGCCCCTTATTCCCAAGCTGCAAGAAGACTGTTGGTAGAAAAGAATGAAGGCAAGAAAGCAAAGAGGACCTGCTGTATTTAAACCTGCTTACCATCCCTTTTGGACAGAGGCATCCAGATACACAGCCATGGCTGATGCACTCCAAGTCATAGTTCTGGCAAGTCTTGGTACATTCCACTCCTTCTGCCCTTGGGTTGTTGGCAGGGCAGATAATTTTTTCCATGGGGTATCTGCATGTCACGCTCCTTTTTACTTTTAAAAAAACATGAGTTTACAAAAATTGCAATTAGAACTCATGTATTGTTGATGCAGTATTTTTCTGAAAGATGATCAACATTTTTATTAGAAAACAAATTTAGAATATAGCCTGGAGCAACACAATTACACATGACAAGGCAAAGAAAACAGCCCCTACTTTGCTGGCAGCAATGTAACTTTCATGCCACAAAAAGCCTCATTTGCACCAGAAAAGGGTTTGCATCCCACTAGTGAGAAGCAAAAGGTATAAAGCTGATGAGTTACTGACATCTTGTGATCCTCAAATAGCAACTGTGGGCCTCAGATCACTGCCAAGGGACTCTTTAACCTCTGCAGCTCAAGAGAGACTGCAGTGGCTAATTATAATTATAATTTTGCGAGGTAAGATTCAATGAGCCCTGCACCCTCCCAACACAACCCTTTTGTTTCTATCCTATAACCAAAAAAAATTAGAAAAAAAAAATAAAATCTCACAGCATCACAGCTATTGCAACCTCTGGAATTTCTTTACCAATCTACACTACCAAGAGACTGAAGAGAAAAAAAATTAAAATTAAATATTAATTTTTTAAGGCATACTAACTTCTGGGAGATGGCCTCTCATCAGCAAAAATATCAGACAGGAAGGCACCAGGAGATCTGTTTGTACTGCAGTGCATGAATCCATTCTCACAATAGCTAAGAAAAACAAACAGAGCTTATATTTAATGAAATGGCTTTTAGCTTTCACTCACACTGATTTTCAGTCAATAGGGAACTTGTCAGAACACAAAACTACACTTCACTGGGGCTGAGCTGCTGCTCTCCAACCACGGTGTCTATCAACATTAAAGGCAAACTTTCCCTAAGAGAGTTGATGGGCTATAGGGGCACGGTAACCCAGCTGCCTGCTGGATCCACTGCAGCTGCACAGGGATAAAGCTGGGCATGAAAACAGCCAGCTTTGCTGTGGAAAGAGGTAAGGGGCAACCTAATGCCTGAAACTTGGGATTTTTGTGGTAGAGGGGAAAAGGAGAAGACACTGTTCCCAAAACTGGGCTTGCCCAGCAATTGCATTCCCTCTCCCAGTGGGCTGCTACTCAATTTAACAATTAGGTGTGCTTTTTAATTCTTGTATCTTTGACAAGAGGTAATTAGGTTTTAACAGTTAAGAAATGCATCACAGTACATTAAAGTGACATTTTAAAAGCCCACAAAGTAGCTATTGTCAGTAATTAAGCTCCATTTCAAACTGGCAGGAACTGTTCGTAGAATAGGGCTTAATACTGAGTAATTCTGAGTTAGGCGGCATTTGAAATTATGTGGAGAGAGATGCAACAGAAAAACTCACCATTTGGTTTGTTGGAGGCAAAATCTCGCCTTTTTTTAAACTAGTTTCAGTGGATGCACAGGAGCTGACCTAGATAGCAACCCAAACCATCCACAAATGGGAGTGACGTGCGCAGGGACGGGTTACAAAGAGTGCACTTACCACATGGAGTAGTGATCTGAGAAAACATCCTCTGGCTGGAAGATCTCCCCATCATAGTAACAGGAGCACTGGGCCTTGGGCACACACTGCTCGTGCTCGTCCAGGTAGTGTCCAGGGGGGCAGTAGCAGCCCTCCAGGCAGAGCTGCTCGCAGTCCTGCTCCGGGAAGGACAGCGACCGGCACGTCTGGTTGCACGGTGTCCCACACTGCTGGTACACCTGGCCTTCAGGACAGGCCATTGCTGGTGAAACACGAGGGAGAATGGTATTTGAGCCAAATCCAGCTAAAGGAAAAGCTGCCTGAACCAGACTGGGATTAAAAGGTGTTTGTTCAATTTCCTCATCAATGGAGTGTTGCACCATCTGCCCTGAGCTGCAGCACTGGTGCAGCCTAAGGCACTGCTTATTTATACACACAAGCAAAACCTTACTACAGGAAGTTCCCACTGAATGTCAGGACTGGACTGCAACCCCTGCGAAGAAAATCCTGCCACAAAACTTCACACAGAACATGAAACGCAAGCTCTGTCCAGCCTCTGTTATTATTTGGATCACAGTCAGGAAAAACTAACTGAAGCTCTCCAGTACCTGAAGTGTACCTACAAAAAGATGGAGAGAGACAATTTACAAAGGCCTGGAGTGGCAGGAAAAGGGGGAATGGCTCCACACTGACAGAGAGGAGGTCTACATGGATTACTGGGAAGAAATTCTTCCCTGTGAGGGTGGTGAGGCCATGGCACAGGGAGACCAAAGAATCTGTGGCTGCCCCATCCCTGGCAGTGCCCAAGGCTGGGCTGGATGGGGCTCTGAGCAACCCGGGATAGTGGAAGGTGTCCCTGCCCATGGCAGAGGGGTTGGAACTGGATGACCTTTAAGGTCCCAGAAGCACTCTGATTTCTATGGGAACAGGTGCAAATAATAATGTAATATAGCAATCATGGAGCCAAACCTTGGCTACTAATGATTTTTTATGATGAATTCTTTTATATGGAGACTAATTATGGCCTTTGGAGCAATTCTGGCTTTGTCATTTATAAAACCTCCAGTTCTACAGGGCCGATTTTGAAGCATTCACCTCTGCACCCATCAGCATCAGCACTAGGTGGCAGCTATGACAACACATTGCAGAAGAGAAGAAGATGAGTGCATTTTATCAAGAGCTTAAATTTAACAGCATTCTGATGACCAGGATTTACACTGTCATTTGTAGCAATCTTCCAAAACAAATAGTTGTAAGGTGATGAGGAAGGATGTTCAGGGAAGCAGCTGCAAATCAAAGTTGGCACATTTGCACCTTGCTAAAACCAAGATCAAAGGGTTATGGAGAAAGTTCTTCCTCTTGTCATCATTAAAATCACATCCCAGCCTGACAACCATGAGGCCTCAGCCAAAAGTAATATTTGCCGCACATGAACCTCTGGACACACGGAATGAACCTCTGGACACACGGAACTGGTTTGCCAGACTTCAGATGGGTACAGGAGTTTATTAGAGTTTCAAGATTCAAAAAAATTGGGATAACCAAGCCCAGCATCCTGCCCTACTTTCTACTCAGTGGTAACACTCCCTGTCCACAGGGACAACTTTGCAGTGGATCCCTTTCTTAGATAAAGCTTTGTAACCCATGTGTGGGAATGGCTTCCAACTGAAAGGCAGTAGGTTTAGATTGGATATTAGGAAATAATTCTTCCCTGTGAGGATGGTGAGGCCCTGGCACAGGGTGCCCAGAGCAGCTGTGGCTGCCCCATCCCTGGAATTGTCCAAAGCCAGGCTGGATGGGACTTGGAACGACCTGGGATAGTGGAAGGTCTGTCCCTGTCTGTGGCAGGGGAGTTGGAACAAGATGATCTTTAAGGTCCCTTTCAACCCAAACCATTCTATGATTTTATTTGCCCATGCACATCCTAAAATGTTGGAAATACCCCATTTTTCCCTTTATGCTTGCCAATGCCACACTTACACTCCACATCCCAATACACTGCACTATCCCTTCCCAGCAACATCTGTTTTTACCAGCAAAAAGGCAAGACAACTGACCTGGGAGAGGCCTGCTGTCTGTACACTGTGTAATACACTGGCACTGGGAAAAACCCATCCCATTATTGACAGGAAAATGAGAGGGAAAGGCAAGGTGCAACTAGTCTCTGTGGATGCCTCCTATAAAACCAAAATAGCTCAATGCTGTGCTCTAAAGCACAGCCTATCCCAGGAATGAGATGAGAAACAATGAGAAAGCATTGGAAAAAATGGGTTTGAATCAAATGGCTCATGCAGCTTTTGGGGGTGGATTTTCAAACCAGAGTGAAAGAGACATAAACAATAACCAGTTCCTCAAGTAACATGAGGTGAAAATGTTACCACCTCTCTGGCTGAAGGTGAATCCTGTCGGGACTAGATTTAACACAGCTCATCAACTATGCTGAGGCTCACCATGCACTGCAGCCATCCTCAAATGCTGCTCAGAGCCTGCCCTTAATTCCCTACTCCAGCACTGTTGGATTTACCCCATACAAATCCTCTTACAGAAGCCATGTAAAGCCACCAACTGCCCCAGCACTACCACATTAAGGAAAACAGTGGGCTTATCAACGTGTCCTAAAATCTGAAGAAAAATCTAGGGACCTGTTGACTGATTCCCCTGTGCCACAGAACAATACATACATACATATCCACACACAGGACAGGCAAACATTGAAATATTTAGGTTGGAAAAGACCTTAAGATAATTGAATCCAGCCATTAACCTCACACTGCCAAGTCCACCACTAAACTGTGTCCAAGTGCCACATCCACGTGGCTTTTAAATACCTCGAGGCACGGTGACTCAACCAGTCTGTGCTAGTGCTCAATACCAATTTCCATGAAGAATGTTTAAATAAAATGTAATCTAAACCTCCCTGGAGAAACCTGAGGCTGTTTCCTCTCGTCCCTTGTTTCCTGGGAGCAGACCCTGACCCCCACTTGGCTGCACCCTCCTGTCAGAGTTGTAGAGAGTGTGAAGGTCCCCCCTGAGCCTCCTTTTCTCCAGGGATGAAGGAATTGGCTCTGGTGCTTATTCATGGTGGGCTGCAGGGGTGTGAGTCAGGTCTTAAATAATCAAACTGCAACTGAAAAAACTTCAAAGCTAGGGGAGCTAAATGCACTCAACAGCTTGACACACAGCAGAAATGCTGTGCTACACTAATGAGGTTGGTCCCTGACACTTATCCACTCCAAATCAAGAAAACTGCCTCTGTCAAGTCATTTCCCAAGAAACTGAATCTCTGGGGATGAAGGCAGGGGTGGAGCACACATTCAGTGCACTGGGCCATCAGCACAAATTACACAACCTGCACATTCACATCTCAACCCCATTAAAAAAAGAGGGATTGCTCCCCTTCATGTGACAGGAGATGTCTAGGGCACCAGGATTATTTAATGGGGGCTGATGGATCTGCAGTCAGGGAAATCGTCACTTTGTGAGAGCACAAAGCTCTCTGTAATGCACAGAAAGGAAGAGGCAGCTCTGCACTATTAAAGATTAATTGTGAAAATTGACTTGTTCAATTACAGAAAGAGCAATGGGGCATTATCACTGCTCTTTCTTTCAGCCTCCAGACCTGCAGAGCTCTGAAAGGATTTTTATTACATTACTGTTCCACTATCTGAACATTTACATAAACTAGGTGAAATATTACAAAACCATGGAGCAGTTTAGTATAAACTGGGTTTGTTCTCATTCACAGCAAACACACCCCAGCCTGCAGAAATTGTGGTTACTGACCTTCCAGACCCTACCAGGTAGAAGGCCAGTGACCTCTCTCTTTTCCACTTTCTCCACACTCCGTTTATAAATGTTTTTCCCACCCTCTATTTGGGAAGAAGCAGCAGAACAAATCTGAAGAGCTGCCAAGCACACATTATTTTCTCCCAAAATTTTCTATTGTCTTCCTTCCTTAATAACAAAGTTGCTCGGGAAAATGGAAAAACATTCACTTCACAAATATTTATGGGAAAAGTATGTCTGTGCTCAATCAAAATTACATGGCAATGGATTTTTTTCCTACCACATTGACCTACAAGAGAAGAAAATTAAATAAAAGCTGTTGGATTCTTCTGCTCCAGCCTCTTAGCAGTTTGGCTATTAATCTTGCCCTGGATAAGAAAGAGATATTGGAGAGGTTGTGGGACCTCTGTCTTTGGAGATATTCAAAATTTTTCTGGGCAAGACCTCAGGAAATCTATAGTAATTTAGCCCTACTGTGAGCAGGGGTGGTGCCATGAAACTGTCAAAATTCTCTTCTGATACAAGTTTGTCTTGCCCTTTTGTGCTTCCTCCCTAACCCCACGTTCAGCTAAAGTCAGGAGTCACTGCTGAGGTGACCTGGGAAGCCTGGGCCTCAAAAGAAGGCAATTCATGGATTACCACAAATTACTCGGGAGATTCCTACCCTGGGACATTCAGAAAGCTTCCTGGTGAGTAGCTGAAAATGGAAATCCAGGCAAAAGCTCTGTGGAGCTGTGTCAGATCACTGCTTCTCTCCCCCAATGCCAAGCAATCTCCAGGAGCAGCTTTTGCATCCTTACCAGTGTGAAGGAAAGATACACTCTCATCGTTTGCCATGAGGAATATCTGATATCTCACACTAGATCTTTCACCCAACATTGCCAGAAATATTCCTTGAGGAATATCAAGAACATCAAGGAACATCAGAGGGTTTTAGCAGTGCTGCACTTACGGCAGAAGTCGGGCTGTCTCCACTGCACCAGGACGCTCTTCCTGGCACAGGCTGCTGCATAGTTGGCAATGGCAGAGCACAGACAATCCTTGCCACTGGAGCAGGAGCAAACATCAAAGCGGCAGTTCTTCACGTAGGGAGTGGGACTGACTTCATGGTGGCAAGGTTCAAAGGCAGGAGACAGCAGAACTGAGCAGGAATCCTCAGCATATTTGGCTAAAAAGAGAGAAATTACATGTTCACACCAAATCAAGCAGTGGCTTTCAAGGAAAGCCAGAAGAGCCACAGTAAGCATTTTTCTTTTCCTTTTATTAAAAAAAAAAAAAAAGCAAACCAAAAAACAAACCGCACATCAAACAGGATCACAGTACCATAGCTCATATGTCATGAGCTCTACTGAAAGAATAATGTTTCACTAGTAAAGCAAATCAAGGAAAAGCAATGCTTTTATATTCTGTTAGCACTATTTCTGGTGCTGTAATTTCTTTTACAGGGCCTCTACTTTCTGCTGCCTTTTGATATTTGCAAAATTAAACTAATTTTTGTTTTTGATTTTCGCCAAATATTACATTTTCCTTAGGAAGCCTGCATCAGTATGAGTCTCTCTGTGGGTTTTTCTTTTTATTGCTATTATTTATTGAGGTTTTTTAAACATATATTACAGCCACCCTGGTGGCAGTGTAAGCAACATTAGCTTCTTCTCTTTTTCTTTATTTTCTTATTTTCTTTACGTAAGGAAGATCACCATTTGCTGCCCACATGAATATTGGATAGAGTTCAGTACCTAAATGAGGATTGAGGTTGCAGGGGTCACTGTCTTGTTTTAAAAGGTCCTGGCAGTCTGCATTGAGTTTCCAGGAGTTTCCAAAGTCTTCCAGAAGGGATTCCACCATGCCAGAAGGCGTAAGAAAATCATCCCCTTGGTTCCCATCGTAATTTCCACACAGCCCACACATCCTTTCAGAATAGACTGGAGACACCTAAGGAACACAACATTAGCCTGGGCATCTTCCAGAACAGGTTACCACTGCAGAGCAAGATTCTTTTTTTTAAGGAATGAGCCACACACAATTTAACACTTAAGAAAATTCTCAAACACACATCAAAATACTACAGACACAATGTCATTTTTCTGTATTTTTAAACTTTGAAAAAAAAAAGCTACTTTTAATGGCAGCAGAATTTTTGCACAGCACAGTGAATTTCAGATGGTGACAAAGAGAAAAATTGCTTATTTTTATGCCTTGATCACGAGTCCAGTTTAGCCTTTCCCTGCTCTTCCCCTACATTCATATAAATAAGCAGGGCAACAGTGGGGGTTGCATTTTTTAATGTAATTCCAATGGCAATTTGGGGAAAGATATTGCACCCGAGAGCATTTCACATTTTAAAGAAAAACTGGATGATGAAGGAAATTTAAACAGGCTGTTTTATCACAAAATTGAGGCAATATATTGGAGATGTTTCCCTCAACACTGAGGACCATGAACAAAATAAGGAACAAACTACTACCCCTAAAGCCACCTCACATTAGAGCTTCCTCCTGCCTAGAGGAACTTCAAGCACGCTAAAAGCAGAATTGTCAGCATGAGCAGATGCCCTTTTCACCCTGTTTTATTCCTGCTTCAAATCAAGGGGCAGCTGAAAGGTGACCCTAAACCTAGAGGTAAACAGGGAGAAATCTCCTAAGCAACATCTGCAACACAAAGGCACCAATACCTTTTATTTTAGTAGGAACTGTCAGGTTCTGTTAGGAGTAAAGCTCTGGTACATTACAAGTATTATCAACTACTCAGGAGCTTTAATGCTGCATTAGCCCTCTGTATCCATGGAGTAGAGTGCTAGTTCAGGCAGGCTTGCAGGAGTAACCAGTGAAAACAAACCAAAAAAAGTTAGAAAAACCCATGTTTTTAAAGAAAGTTGGTTTTCTGTATAATTAAAAATAAAAAACATCCTCCAAAATATAACCTGCCTAATACCACCCACTGTTCCAACTCGGGGCTCAGAGAATTAATATGGAAAATCAAAAAGAGCAGTGAATTACTCGAGGATAAAGATCCTTACTACTAAGAGTACTACTACTCTTTGTCACACTCTGCAGATGGAACAATGACTCACACAAGTCCAAGTTCTGGTGTATTTTGGAGTGGAAGCTCAAATCACAAATATCAAGCAATCACAGAAAGGGGAGTCTTCTTGAGGAACACAGAAAGAATTTTTGCCAGAACAAGGTAATGGAAGTGTATCACTTCCTCCAATTGTCAGCAACACTTGGCAACAGGTCAGTCTACAAATCCAGCATAAAATAACTCTCCAAAGGCAATAAAAAGATGCTTTAGATGCCCAGCAAGGGAAGGAGCAGACAATTGGAGAAACTTACACTGCTTTTATGGGAAGAGGATCTGGAGCAGAAAATTATGTTTGTTTTCAGTGAGAAAAAAAAAATTTGCCAGGTTATATGGGTCTCTGACCAGGCAAAAATATACTTTGAATACTGTGGAAAGTTGAAACTCCTGAGATGTGCTAAGGGACTGAAGTGAATTATTCTAAGCCCTGAAAGAACTTTCAGGACCCTTAGAGTACAGAGAAACAGGTTAAATGAAAACAACAACCACAAACCCACAGATGCTTTCTAAAATTATTGCAGACTTTTCTTATTTGTTTTCTTTTCAACTCTTGAACCCAATTCTGAACTAGCTTTCATAACCCCTTGCACTGTGCCAGACGTGACATTTAAGCCAGATTTTGGGGCAGGCAAGGAGAATGCAAAAACAATGCTATGGTTCAAGGAGAGCAGTGTTTACCACCCGGGAGAAAATCCCAGGAAAACTGGTTCTCTTGGCAAAACTCCTCTCAGTGAGCAGACCCCTACTATGAGGGGGGTTCAAAGGCAACAGGGCTGTGGTTACAGCTTCCTTACAGATAATTTCTGTTAAACCTGGCTCAGGTATCTCTACACTCTACTGTGTCTGCAGCACCAACAAACCCTAATTGTTAATCAAAGCTGACTTCAAACATTCCTCACGGCAGAAGGAGCATGCAACACATCTTCTATGAGCTAATTTCTTTTTCCTGGAAATTATGAGTAACTGTGTCCCTGGAGGCATTTTCTTCCCTTATTTTAAGTCATTCACATCCGTTGTTTTAGACAGGCCAGTCAAAGCAAATAAAAACAAAACTCCAGTTTGCAGGGTATCTGCTGAACGAAACACAAAACTGTTCATGGTTAATAATGGCTGTCATTGCTCAGAAAAGAAAAGAAAAAAAAAATTAAAAAGGGAGAAGGAAAAAAGCTACCAAGCTGCTGTAAGATGAAATGTTTGTTTCTGGAATACAAAAGGACCTGTATATCACTCTGGGGGTAGCAAAAGAGAAAGGAATTTCTAACATGCAACACAAAGCAATTTCTGACTTCAGACAAGAAAATCTTTGTACCTATTTGGGTGGAATGAGACAGAGGGCAAACAGGCAGAAACAAAACAGACAGGAAAAGTACCTTCACTAGGAGTTCTCCATGACCATCCCAGTCAATCTGCAAATCTTCCCCATAGGTGAGGCGAACCGAACTTCTCACCGTGCGTTGGACACGGAGAGCACCTGAGGGCAACCACAGAGTGTCAGTGAACTTTTACAAGATGTAGCGACAGGACAAGGGGGAACGACTTGAGACTGATAGAGAGCAGGTTTAGATTGGATATTAGAAAGAAATTCTTCCCTGTGAGGGTGGTGAGGCCCTGGCACAGGGTACCCAGAGAAGCTGGGCATGCCCTACCCCTGGAAATGTCCAAGGCCAGGTTGGATGGGGCTCTGAGCAACCTGGGACAGTGGAAGATGTCCCTGCTCATGGCAGGGGATTTGAACGAGATGATCTTTAAGGTCCAAACCGAATCATTCTGTGATTCCGTGATTTCAAGCTTCTGGTTGAAAAATAATAATTTCAGAAAGAATAGACCAACAGCAGTTTTCACAAATCTCACATGTGCAAACCAGCTTAATTCTCCTGATTTTAGAGGAGCCAAGTCAGTGTCAGCTGCATTTCTCAGCTGGAATGACAGAGCTCCTAGAAGAAATTGTAAGTGAGAGTTTGGCATTGAAAACACTTTTTGATTGAGCTGGGCTAAGGCATGTCTAAAACCACTACTAAATAGGAGCCTTTCAGTGGCTGGCCAGTGTCACTGTGAACACACCTTGCAGCAAAGGGATCTGTATGTCCTGTCCATTCAGTGAAACTCCTCCTCCGTGTTTCATTTTGATGATGCTGTTGTCCATATCCCGGATTCTGACAGAAGCTGAGCGAGTGCACACAGCATCAGGATCATCTGCACACTGCAGAGAAGGGAAAATCTGCCTCAAACCTCAAGTTTCCACTTTCACGGTGACTTAGTCCCAGAAGGCATTTTGGCATCTAATTTGGGAGGTGCTAAGTGGCACACTCGTTTTACAGATCTTGTTTCTGCTTTCCACAAACACCAGGCTGGCAGCCTTCCCACTAATTTTCCCATTAATCCCACACCAGGAAACTCCCTGTCTCAGAACCTGGAAAGGGATCCACATTCCCCCCAGGAGTGCCCATGGCAGTGCCCATGGCAGTGCCCACAGCCCCCCAGCCGTGCCAGGGGCAGGAAGGCCACCTGACCCACACAGCCTGGGAAACAGCCACACAATTCCCACTGCCCGAGACTCCTGGGTTGTTTATTTTCCCACTGTGGGTTTCCCAAACGAGGAGCAGGGATTGCGGGGGCCCCACCTCTCCTCCCTGGTTGCGAAAGGGAAGTTTCAGTGGAAACCTGTCCTGCAGGTTTCCCAAGCAGCAGTGACCTCGGAGCTGCACTGTCAGAGCTCTCTAATGCAGGAGGCAGATACAGATGATGCACAGAACTGTCACAGCCCATTTCCCCATAGCCTGCAACTTCCCTGGTGCTGCTGGACAGGCTCCTTCCCTCCTGTCAGCCTCCTGTCTCCACTGCACCTCTTCCTGCCTTCAGATCCTCTATCCCCATCACCTTTCTTCCCCTCTGCTTCCTTCAGGGCCCTTTACAGTCTCCAGATTTGTTCACCTTTTCCCAAGCACAACTGGTTGATTCATTTCACGACCAGGTTAAGCTCCCTGTGACATCCCCCTTCAGGGTGGGTCTCCATCCCTGCCTGCACTGGCCCAGCTCCCTTTTCTGCCTCTCTTCAGCTGCCTCTCACCCCTTCATCAGGGGAGACAGCAAAGAAAACCAGGAGCTGCTGTCTGGCTACAAAAAAATCACCAGCCAATCTGACTAAATGGGAAGTGACACAAGGCACTCCTCTGCCGGTGCACTCCCCTTGGTGTCCAAGGAAATGTTCTTTCCCCATGGACATCAGGGAGGCACCAGCAGCCAGGGTGCTTGGCAAGGGGTACACCCTCGCCTCTGTGTGTTTGTTCAGCTGGCAAAGAGTCAGCAAGGGCCCATTCTCCAAACCTCATCTCGAGTCTCTGTCTCCAGGTAGGCTCCTGGGAACGGTGGTGAGGAGAAGCAAAACACTTATTAACCAAGAAGAAAGGCTGCATCTGTTATTTAAACTAATTATCTCACAGGGAAATTGCTTCTGTTGGCCTGTGCATCTGCAATTCATATCACAGTCCCACAGCCCTGCCCTCTCTGTTGAGAGCGTGCACAGAAGCACCAGCCAAGGCTGCTGTTACCTGCACCGTCTCGATGACCACAGAGAATGAATTTTCCACACAATCCTTGGCAAATAAGTACTGGCAAATCCCACTGAAGGTGAAATACTTGTTGTCAAAGCTTTTGAAATGGGACTGGCCGGTGACAGAGCATTCACCTGGAAAAGGCAAAGAGAAACCATCAATCATCCCAGTGCCAGTTGCGAGCAAAACGCTGCTCGGCTCCCACAAACCTCTGAGGGGGAAGAGCAGCCCTGATGGAACAGGTTCTACAAGGCCCAGGCTCCCCACAGACCAGAAAGCACCAGCAAGATCCTTATCCCACCATTTATTCCCATAAGTCTTTACCAGTAGTAACAGAGGAACCAATGACAGCGGGGGAACACAGAATAAATCCCAGTCTAGAGCTGAAATTTGTGCCTATGGAAAAGCTTATATTCTTTTGTTGGGCTCCCTTGAACACCTATAAGTTGGTCTGACATTAAAGTAAAAATACCTTATGAGAATGAAGATAATGTCTCTGGAAGCTCTTCCAAAGGTAGAACTTGCACTGGACTTTAACCTGAACCATTATCTCAACTAACTGAAAGTTAAAAATAATTCTATAGTTACAACAGCTACATCTGAAGTCCTTACAGAAAAATGTGAAAGCCTGGCTTGACCACCTTTCTACTACAAAAAGGAGCTATTTAAACATAGCACCATTTGAAGATGTTTTGGTAAGTTGTAGTTTTTCATTTCCAGATACCACAGCTGGGATTTAGTACTTTGTTAAGCAAACGCACAGAGAGGCTCCAACTCCACAGAGCTTGCAAAGAAAGTCTTTCATATGAGAAGACCATCACACTTAGAGATGATTCCATGGTAAACAAGGTGGGCAGCCACTTCCTCATCCAGAACAAAATTCAGGTGCTGGGCCTGCACTGGCCATCAGCAGACAAAGGATGGAGAAAAGTTAAATGTTACAAGCTGGCAGGTGAGCTCCACAAGTTATTCTCTTGTCACTGCCTTTGAGTCCCACAGAAGATCAGTCTAATGAGCATCATGGGGAATTTCCTTCTTCAGCTTATTGTTCAGTGTTTACTGTCTTACACCAGCTTGTGCTAAAGCACAGATCCTGAGGATGGCCAGCCCTGCACAGCTCTGATTCACCCTAAGGGAAGTCCTGCACCTCCTGGATGTTTGTCATCCCTTGGAGTTTGATTTCCAGGGCATTCTCTGCAACAAGGAAACAAGAAGACAGCTTTGCAGCACGGAGAACTGGGGACTGCTATCCGAGATGAGTCTCAGCCTTTGGCATTGCTCCTGAACGGGAAATTTCTTCCCTGTGGCCAAGTCTTTTCTTATGGGTCCCTCTGTCTATTCCCTTTGATTTAATGCATCTCATTAAATTTCCTAAAACCTTCTGCCTTCCTAATTATTTCCATTATGATATCAGCTTGAAAGCCTCTTGGTAGTGCCAGCCAGCTCCAGCTGGGAATCCACCTTATCACCAAACTTACAGCTGGGCAATTCATTCCCACAATAGGAAAGAAATCTTTACTGACAAAAAAGTTGGGCAAAAAAGTAACACAACTACCTGGAGTTTATCTGAGGAAGTAAATAAATTTTCTGAACACATGATTTTAGAAATATTTGCAGTAACTAACCAACAATGAAAATATGCTGCAATATAGCTTCAAGTAGAGACAAAAAGCACAGATAACAATATAAATTTGGCTACTCTGAGAGGCTTTGCTGCCCTCCCATACTGTTTCAGTACAGTTTATAGTGTTAGTAGGTACATGTACAACAGCTGCATATATAACCTTCAGTCTTGAACAAGCCTAGCAGAAAACTGATTTCTATAGATTGGCAGAAGGTATAAAAATAAGCTGCATTTCTTTTCCACTTCTGCTCATTTGGAACAGCCTCCCAGCTCAGAAAAAGGTAGCAATGCTATATTCCCTCTTGCACAGAGCTAGATACCAAAGTCTGTTTGCAAGCCTTGATACCAGATTTACCTTCCCTTCTGTAATCACTGTGAGGAAAACATGGCTGAAGTTAAGGACAAAAATTTGGCCCAAGGAGTATTCCTCATAGCCCAGAGAGCAAGGACATTAAAAGCAATAACATAGGTGTTTTTCTAACTTCAGTTTTCATTTATTTCTTGTTCATTAGCTAAAAGATATAACAAATCAGCCTGGGCTGTGTCCTTGAGGCTGTGTTTTAGACAGTGAGATTCCCTGCACTTGGCAGATCCTTCATGAACAAGCACAGGGCACAGCTCACTAAAAATGTCATCTCTGTCTTGAATGTTTGCATAAACCACCCCCCATCCTCTTCTTTAAGTGCTGATGTTTTGGGGGAAGAGCTCTTTTGGTCTAAAGCAGGAGGAAACAGAGCATTGATGGGTGAGGCAAGTTTCATGATACTAGAAAAAGATAGATTTCATGATAGAACGCTTTAAGACTGTTGCAATTATCCTAATTTGTGAAGGTTGCACAGACTCATCTTGACAAAAACCAAAGTCACCAAACCTGCTCGTTTCCTGTTCAGCCATACTCCAGTCTTCTTCTCATCCCATCCACTCTCAGTCCCCAAAAGCAAGGAGAACAAGCACGATAAAGAGCTGTGCTGTCTCCCTGCAGACTTCTGTACAAGATGCCAGCAGAGTCAAACGCTGTTTCAGGTCAGCAAGGGCTTTCTGTGGCTGAACGTGGTGCAGGAACTGAGGCAGGGGTGGGCCATGGAACCAGCAGGAGGAAACAAGGAAGGCAGCATTTTGCTGGCCAATCCACAGCACAAAAAGTCACGTTCCCCATGTATACAAAACCTAAAAAGAGTAAAGCAAACATACCTGGGCATTCCCCATTGCTGCAGATCCAGGTGCCACGCCGACATATGCTAGGAAAGAGATGGCGGCAAGTTAGGCAGGGGTTCATTAATTCAAATCTTCTGTTGCATATTTTTCCCAAAAAATTGAAAATGGGCCCCTGTTCCAGGGAAGTTAGATCAGTCCCCAACATCCTCTCCATCTCCCATAACCTCATTTCGTAATGTATTCATCCCTTCTTACCATCATTTGACAGCGACTGCTGGTAATATGAATAGGTATGTTTGCAAAACTCAAGGACTTCTGTTTTTCCCTGCAAAAGCTCTGCTTAATGGAGTTTTCAGCTATATTCCACTGATGTGAAATAAGTTTTCAATGCAGTTCTCAAGGCATATCTATCAATACCATAGAATCACAGGGAAAAAAAAGTTTGAAGGGACTCTTAGAAAAATCATTTACTACAGTCCCCAACTTGGAGAAAGCAACGACAAAGCCGGATCAGGTGGGTGAGGACCTTGCCCACCTGAGTTTAGAAATGACCAAGATGAGGTCCCACAGCCTCTCTGGGCAGCTGTCCCAGTGCAGCACTAGAGAAGGGGGAAGAATTTTGTCTTGTGTCAAAGGAGAATTTCCTTTGCAGCTTGTGTTCATCGCTCTATACTCTTTTGCTATTTGCCTCTGAGAAGAGGTTGGACCCATCCTCTTCACAGCCCATCTTTAGGCAGTGAAAGTTCCCTCATTAGCCCATAAAGAAATCTATTCTCCTTTGCTCCTTCTCACATCAAACTCCACTGCTGAGATCATCTCCAGTGTCTTCCATAAGCCTCTCTGCATTCCTTGTTTCAAGAGCTACTCCATTCTTCCCATTCCTTTAATTATCCCAGCCCTTGCAAACCATTTGTGGGGAGGCAGTTATTGAGGATGCAAAATGCAGAGTCAATGGAATGACGTTCTCCATAGCAGTATCAAGTTTGAATAACAGGAAGCAATAATAAAAAATGAGCAATAAAAAAACCCAGCCTGTCAGGCAACACTCATCTCCCAAGAGCACTAAGGCTGAACAATGTGGCCAAGCTCAAAGCTGCAGAGGGCTCCAGGGAAAAAGACAAAATGCTAATGTCATGGTTCTGGTTCGTGTTCTGCAGCACCTGCTGCAGGTAATGAAAAGTTTTCAATTAACAGGGATGATGCACAGACCACTTTTTTTCTGCATATCATGGTCTGCACTGAGTCTTCCTCCTGTACTCTAATTGGAAACATCTGAGTGAAGAGTTGTCCGAACTCCTCACACAAATATGTCCACACTTAACACAAAACCAGATCAGGAACACATGACTAATTGCCCTTCCTTTCTTTAAAGTGCTGGTCTTCCCCTCCAGTCTGGTACTCAGGAGTGAAACAGAAATCATGAGCCATGCTAGGAAGACTCGTTAGCCTTGTGACAAGTTCCAAGGACATGCCTTAGGCTAACTCCTCTTGGAAAGAAATGGGGTTTAGAGGTTAAATACACGTAGGAAGTCAAAACAAAGACAGCACTGCTGACACTACCCAGACATGGGAACCTGCTGGTCTGTCTTATCCACAGGAAACAGGTAGCTCTCTGCTCTTTGAACGACTATGACCTTCAAGTCGTTCTATCAGATCAAATATCCCTTTAAAAACAGAGCTGATTTTGCCTTTGTGAACAGCTCACTTCTTGGAAGGGGCTGGCAATTCCAGTAAGAGAGCAAGTCCTTTGCCAGTGAAAGGCAATTTTTTAAAGGTAGAGATTTCTAGAAAGATAATCCCTAACAGTCACTGACCAACGTGCAGTACTTCTCTACAGCAACCACACCAGAGCAGCACAGGCTTTACCATGAGTTGCAGTCCTGGGAGATGGTGAAGCCAGGAGGATAATGTTTTCCAGAGTGGATGCAGGAGCAGTCAGAGCTTTCAATGCAGTGTTCACCATCAAGGAGCAGCCCCTCTGGATAGGTCAGGTAGCATCAGACACACACACACACATCACACACAGGGACAGAAACATAAAAACAATTAGATTTTCTTGTTCTTCATGTGCTTGGCAAGACTTCATATGTGTTATTATCCATACTTAGTCACTGATAGCAATAAAAAGGAATGGGGCTTGCCAAAAAGCCTCACAGGCGTCTGCTTTCCTTCTAGTGCTGCCTCTCCCTCAGACGTGCTGAACAAAGCATTCCTGGTGCTCCCAGAAAAGCTCTTTGCTCAGCACATCCTCAGGTCCAGAACACATATTGGGACATAGACAAATCCAACACAGGGAGAACAATCAAAGCTGATCAGAGCTGGTCTGGAGCCTGACTGTTGGAAAAACCATGAACTTCACTGGCTGCAGGAAAGGATGTCCACCACAGGTCTTGGATTTGTCCTAAGAGAACCGAAGATGAAGCAAAGTAGGGAATGAAGAAACAAATTTGCACATCATGTAAGTCGAGCAGAGAGGGTCTGAGAGAAAGAAGCCACTTCTCAACTTCTGCAGAGGCAAAAGGGCCAACTTCCCAGCTTGGATCCAGCTGCTGAGGTTTCCATATTACACAACTCTAATTACTTGTTCTACACAGAGTTCTTCATCTGACAAAGATAAACAGAGGCCCAAAAGTTACAAGACAGAAACTTGTCCTTTCTTCTATTGCTAGTTTATAGTGATTTCTATTCAGTCCCCATACTGACAGAACATTGATATCGCCCCATTTTCAAAAGAGCTGCTGTGGCAAAACATTTGTTTCTTGACCACCCCTCTGCCTTCTTTTTGAGGGACTCCTTCCAATCACCTCCAGAGATTTTGGCTCTTTTCCCTGGCAGCAGCAGCCATCACTGACAGTGAGACACAGGTAAGTCTCCTTTCTCCCACCCCTCCCATAGAGCTGCCTGGAAAGATCTTGGCTGTTGACAAAATCCTTCCAGTGAGAGATATTCACAACAAGATCTGAGCATTTAAGAGAGCTGTGGCTCTCTAGAGAGCGCAAGGAAACAGAATGTCTGCCCTTTTTCCTGGCAAGAGTAATTCCATTTGCAGCAATTAATGTAACTGTGGGGGGCATTTAATAGAGGGAAAAAAAAACAACCAAAAAAAAACATTTGTCAAACAGATCCTTCGGATCCTGTTCACTCTTGGAGCACTAGAGGGAAGCTAAGAGAGGTATCCTCAAATGAGGCTGACACTGTCATTATTGCCTTGGTTTGGAAACCAAAATCTCTGCAAACCTCCATCGCACTTGGCATCTTGCAAAAGGGCACAGTAAACACCTCTGTGCATTCACAAAGCCCAGACAGGGTGAAATGCAGAAACAGTCCTATTCAAAACAAACAAAACCCCCAGTAAACAAACTCAAACAAAAAACCAGCTAGAAACGGAAGCATATGGAGCTTTGGAGCCAGGAATCAAACTCTCCTCCTGCACTTTCCTAAGTACAACAGACAGAAACAGAAGATTGCTGTGGCTGGGCTGTCCCCTTTAATCCAATCAAATCTCCTGTATGGGAAATTCAGTAAGAAGTGAAATGATTCACCTAAACTCATCAAGATCTCTGAAATTGCAGTGCAAATTCTGCATGTACTGTTTTTCCGTAAGAAATTCCTTCCACGGGCTCTCTGTTGTTCCTTCCTCTAACCCAAGCAATTCAGAAGGAATACATCAAGGGTCAGCAGTCCCTCACCAAGAAATAAAGGCAATCCTAGAGTATTAGTTGGTACTGATTTTCACAGAAACATTTACTTTTTAGTCGGGTCTGGAAAATGGCCCTTTCATGGAGTCAGCAATACAGGCACCACAGAAACTGGTTTCTTCCAGGGCATGGTCCCAGAAAAGAGAAGCGTTTCTGATTTCAAGAAAATTTAAGGGAAGACACAGCTTTCCTTCTTCTAATAAAATAGGTAGCCTGACTGCCAAATGTTTCTCTGTAAATAACCCAGTAAATAAATTACCAGGGCAGCTGCAGCCATCAACACATTGTCCATGACACACTTCATTGATATTCAGGCTCTGGCAAGTTTTGGCACATGGGGATACACACTCCTTATATTCCATGCCAACTGGACATCTTGGCCCTGAAACAATGAAAAGAAATTAGAAATGCAAATTCCTCAATAACTCTTAAACCAACAAATCCCTTAATTACTAAAGGCTGAACCACAGAGACACAAAAGGTCGTGTCAGCTTCCAAATGATTGCTTCTTTTTTAGAAGCAGAACATTTGAGAAATATTTGATGTTCAGTTTGCTGCAGTAGCATCATCTGTCAGGTAGCATAGCAAATACTCAGAGGTTAAAGTCAATTTGTTTTCTAAAAAATTGGGTCTTAACTAAGCCCAAGCTCATTAAGAATAATCAAACCCAAGGAGAAGTTTTGCAATAATATCTAAGTAATTTGGGTAGAAATGGTCATTCTGTACCTTTAAGCTATAGACATACTCCCCTCATTTGTGAAATTACACTATTTGGTGTTTCCAGGGAGAACCAGGAGACAGTTAAGACTCTGAAATCCCATCCTCCTCCTTCCAGAGAACCACCAGCACAGGATAACACCCATGCCCTGCTGGCATTATCGAGGCCAGGCCATTCTGCAAACACACCCTGCCACAGCCATTCCTTCTCTTCAATGCACACACACACCATACCCTACAGGAATGAGTGGGCATGGAGTGGGAAGAAAAGGTTAGGACCTGCCCTTTTCCAAGTAAATCCTCTGCTGGAGAGGTGGGAGGGTAACGAAGGAGTGGCCTTGCCCTTGGTGCTCTGGGCTTGGGCACCAGCTCACACTGGCACTCTTCCCACACACTGGAGCATTCCATACCTCCATCATCATCATCATCATCTCCTGAGAAAGCACCACAGCACAGCTGAAGGGTGATAGAAAACAAAGCTCCTGCTGTAGCAGCAGGATACTTCCCTCTTTCCTGACTCAGGAGAAAAAAAACAAACTGTGGGGCTTGTGAATTCAAGGGTTCTTGTGAATTCAAGGAGCTCTAAAGCTCCTAGGATCACAGAAATGCTCATCTCACTTGTGGCTTTTAATCAGACTTACAAAGAGCCCCAGCAAAAACGGGTTCTCTGGCCCACACCCTGAGCAAGGACATGAGCCTTAACAGGTCCCTTTCATGTCCCAATGGAAAGGTAATAAATTACTGCTAGAGGTCAGACTGTACAATCCCTAGAACAAGTGGCTGGCAGCATCTTGCTGCCCTAACCACAGTCTGAAGGCACCGTTTTCTTCAGTGGCCAAGAGCAGAATACCTTTACCAGAGAACCAAGTGTTGTCAGTACAACTCAGTTTACCCCATGAAAGAATTTACACAAATGTCCCAAGGAAATTGTCTTTTCTCCTAACAAAAACCATTAGAAAAGTCAACAATATCAGAGGATTTTTTTTCAATTTCTTTTTTGAATGCCCTGTATTAAACCAGGGTTCTCCAGTGGAGGTAGCAGTGGTAGGTGAAAACATGACTTTTCCTCTATAAACACAATCCATCTCAGGTAGTCTGTGCACTTCCTTGTTGCAAAATCTCAGCCGAGATGCAATCAGAACTCTGAATTCAGCAAAATTAGGCTAATAAAGGCAGCAGTTCAAGATGCAATCAGGATCTCTAACCTAGACAAAAATTGGCTTAGAAAAGGCAACATCTCAATTTCAGTGCAATTGATTCAAGCAAATCAAGGGTGAAACAATTGTCTTTTTGAAAAAATGTCAGAGAACATTTCCCAAGGATGCTGACTTAAAAACACAGCCTGGATAATGCTGCACATCTGAACCATATGTGAAATATCACCCAAACATCCTGGTCTGCACCTTTGTGTATGTTCACTGATGGTGTAGACTGTGGTGGGACATGTAACAGCTCAGGATCTTCTTCATACATGGTTCAAACAACACTGCCTTAGGGGCAAAAACTTCTAGGAAAAGGTGGGGGATGGAGAGCTGAAAGGGGGAGTGAGCAAAGGCACTTCCTTTAAATGGAAGAGATGGGCACTTCGGATTTTAACCAGCCAGGCTGGAACCACCCCCCTGAAAAAGCACCAGCTGCTTTCAGCTGCAGGACATAAATCTGCAAGACAGGCATGATCTCACTGGGCATGAGAAGCCTACAAAAAATCTGGCAGCTTACTGCAGGAGCTCTCTTCAGGCCACCCGTCCAAAAGCACTCCTTGGTGAGCGCAGCTCCTGGCGTACTCCAGGAAGGCGGAGCAGTGGCAGTCGCTGCCCTGGGGACAGGCACAGATGTCCCTCTCACAGAGGCTGATGTAGGGCTCGGGATCCACCCGGTGGTGGCACCGGGAGAAGGTCAGGGAGGTGCTCAGCAGCTGGCAGGTCTCCAGGACGCCCTGCAGGACAAGGGAGGGGCAAAGGGACCGAGAGAGAGAAAAAGGGATTAAATTCCTTCCTGCAGTCTGGGGAAGAAGGGGGAAACCACAACTTTTCCAAACATTGTTGCTGAACAGCATCACAGCTCTTATTTAACACCACCATGCAGTCAATAGTTAATAACAGTCAATAGCCAATAGTAACCTCTACCCATTTATTCACCACATCCATAGATCCATTAATATATTGATTATGACAGAACAGAGCATCATCTAAGGAATGTTTCACACAGAAACACATCAGTCAATCAGTCACCTCCTCTGGCTTCCCAGAAAAGAACTGGATGGAGTCTGGATTCCCAGGAAAATGCACACAGCAACAGAGGGGAGCTGAGGTACACGGGAAGAAAAAAATCCAGACAATCTTTTGGATAACAAGCAACCAGAGTAAGTGTCAGAGTGAAAGACTGAATCTGACTGAAATCCCAGGAATGAAATTTGTTTTCCACTTCTGGCCACACGTTCCTGCTGCTCCTGCTGGCTTGCCCAATGCACAACAGGTCAATTTAGCTCAGATAAATAGGAGAACAATAGCCCAAGGAAGAAAAGCAATTTGTTCTGCTCTTCTCCTGAGTTAAATCAGTGTGGTGACAGGCAGTGGGAGAGGAGGACAGCACAGGGAGATGGGAGGAGGAGATCAACACCTCTCCTTTCAGACAGCAGCAGCCGAAGAGGAAACTTAACTGTATGTGAAAAAAACCTAAGGAAAACTTAGTGTGATTAAGTTCTCCAGGGGAGGCTCCCAAATAGACTCTTGTGCACATTATGTCACAGCTCGATGAGTCTAAGGTCCTCAGTGCAACTTTCTGACTTTATATAAGCAGAAAAAAGATTTTCTGATCCAACCCTAGCACACAGAGTTGAAACATAACTTTCTTCTACTTATTTGTCAGTGTTTTATGTAAGCAAATGTAACCATGGTGTATTTTGGAGGCATTATACTTGGTGGTTAGAGGTAGAGGGGCATATTCTTCAGAGTAGTGCACAGTAACATTTCATTACTTCTGAAAAACTGTACATGTACCTGAGGTGACAGCACACACAAGCTGCTGTATTAAAAATAGTAATAATTTTTAAAGCATCTTGCTTTCTCATTTTTTAGGAGATGAAAAATGGGGAGTAAAAAAACCCCACAGGAAAGAAATCAAGATGTGTTCTCTGAATGGCAGCTGTGGTACCTGTACAGGACAACTGCTGAGTAGAAAATACTTTTTTCTTTTGGCTAAAGGGTGTTTTGTTCAGGTGATCAACTCAAGCTAGTGCATGTCTGAACGAAGACATAATTCCTTGCTTATGAAAACAAACCAACCAGAAATAGAATAGATGCCAAATGGGCTAGACAAGTTTTGAAAATGGGTCAGGGAACAACCACACAAGCAAAGAGGTTTTGAGCTTTCTGAGAAAGCTCTCAGGGAACTTAAAGCAGTGCTAACTGAGAGCTGGACATGGTGAAAAGCAGAAAATCAGCTCCAGCCTGGGATAATTCTCATGCCCAGACAGCAGCCACCATGATAATCAGACAGGAAGGGAAAAAAAAAAGAGCAGGGGGAACAGGAACTACATAAATGGTGGTTGAAGTCTACACAGAAGTAAAAATAAGCTGAAAAATTGCCCTAAGGGTAGAAGTAACAACAGCAGAAGCAGCCAAAAAAGCTATTAAAGCAGTGCTTTGAGATGAAACTGATAAAACCAAAAGTGAGCTCAGAGCCATTCACAGGATGAGCAATACAGCAACTCCTGGATCAAAGCCCCGATCCAGAGCGTATCAAGTGCAGCAGAAAACCAGTGAATGCAACAATCCCATTTAGGGGCTGAGCTAATAAGGTTTCTCAAGGTAATAGCCTTGGTAAGAAGTTAATACAACTCAAAGAGCAAAACTCAGACTGCATATTCCACTAAAAGGAACATTTTAAGCGGGAAAGTTACTTAAAAATAAAGGAGATCGCACACCTAAAAAAATTAACCCATTTTTCTTTTCCTATAGTTCTTTGGTCTTGTTCAGTAACAGCATAGCTAAAGGCTGAGCTCTAGCTGATTATTTAGAAACCAAGTGATATATGCTAAAAAGTAACAAACAGTTCATTTTCTCTATGTAAAGGTTTTCTTGCCATTCAAATTTCATCTGATTTTCCAGTGACTTTATACAAAGAGTTATAGCTGAAATGTTCCCATCGTTCAGACATTTCTCAATTATCACGATGAATAAGCTGAAATATAGGTAAATCCAAATAGATACAAAACAGAACAAAAAATTCTCCTTGGAGATATTAAAAATGTGAGTGGGCAAGGACCTGAGCAGCCTGACCTAGGATGGCCCTGTTGGAAGCAGGGAATTGGACTTGATGACCTCCAAGGGCCCCCTTCCAACTTTAATCATTCTGCAATTTATTTTTATTTTCACTCCTTCCTTTCTTTTAAACTCAGTGGTCAGGCTGGACTAAGAGAGGTCCTTATTCTTTAATTTAGTGTTAGATATTGGCAGTCTCAGCCACTGCTGTCACATTCCTGCTCATGGAGCAGCCTCCCTGGAAGCTGCTCCACACAAATATTTAAACCCAACAGGCTGGAGAGTGAAGCCTGAAGAGGGAAGGCTGAGACAGCGCTTAGAATAAAGGTGGCTGCAAGATGAAAATTAGCAGGACTGACTGCAGTGTCTGAAATACAGGTGAGAGTCATAAAATTTCTCCCTTCACTTCTGCACAAGTCCTACTTTCAGTGTTTTTTTAAATGGGTTGGCGAGGTCCTGGCACTGAGAAGCCTCAGCCACCGCCAAACTTGCTGACCTTCTCTCTGCCCCAGGCCCACCACACAGAGCTGGAGGTGGAATTTTGTACATTCTTCCCATTTCTGTGGCATTTCCTTCTGCTGTTCCATGCACTGCATTTGTCTACGGCTTAACAATCACCATTAAAGAGACAGAACCTAAAAAATAACAGGAGGAATCAGAGACACCCTCAAATTTAAACCCTGTGCTGTGTAGGTACACATTTAGTTTCTCCAGTACACTCAGATAGGGTAAATTTGAGTGCCACAACTGGGTATGGTTTTTCCAAAAACATATTTAATGGAGAAAGATTTAGCCTCCTATATTTCCAAATAAAAAGCATCCAAAGCCAGGATGTTTGGCTGTATGTTTGAGCAGACTAAGTAACAACTGAAAGAAATCACTTCCCTTGAATGCTGATTCACTCAATACTATAAAGAAAAATGTCATTTTAGATACAGTGGGCCTCATTTTTACCCCTATAATGTATTATTATATCATGTAGAATGATTTGGGTTGGAAGGGATATTAAAGAGCCTCTAGTCCAATTCCCTGCCATGGGCAGGGACACCTTCCACTGTCCCAGGTTGCTCCAAGCCTCACCTAACACTTCCAGGGATGGGCTGGACCTCTGGACCTTTGCTGGCCCTGCCTCTGACCCCAACCATGACAAATTATGGTCCAAAGCTGAAAATTTCTACTTGTTTTCATTTCTACTAGCAATGAATGCTATTCCTTTAGTGCATATGGAAGAATTCCACAGGATAATGGGAGAACTGTTTCTTACCAATTGCAGAAATTAGCTGAATTTTAATTTTAATAATTTTCTCATCTGACATACTACAGGTATAATTTCCTAATAAGAGGAGAAAAAAATGAAACAATACAGTGAACACTGGCCTCCACACATCATCTCTACCAGAGGTGAAATCTAGAAAATAACAGTATAAGAACACATTAACCAATTGGAATGTTGTAAACCATACATATTTTTGTTTTCAAGGCTGCCTTCTTTCCATAGTTTTCCAGACCACCCATTTATACTTTCAGATCCATGTTACCCATGCTTTTGGTCATCTTAGAGCCTGCAGTACTTTATTGAACAGCCTAAATCAGTAAAAAACTGGAACAGACAATGCAGCAAAGCTCCTTTTTGGTAACTAAACAGCAGCTCCAGAGGGCAGGGCATGGCAGGAAGGTCTTTTCCTCCCTCCAACCCTGCCCAGTGTGGAATGCTCTCTGGATCACAAGGCAAGGCAGGTAATCCCACAGATGGAAGTGGGAGGGTGAGGGTGTGTGTGTGTTTTAGAGGTGAAGTGCAGGAAGGGGCCCTGGCAACAGCAGGGTGTGTGAGCTGGTTCAACACTTTCAGCTGACACACTGAACCATTAAACAAGACAAAAACTTCCCAGAAAAATTGCTAGCATTTTCTAGGATTTGAAGAGAAAGGAGAAGCAGGGATTTCTGATTCCACTGCATAGAAGCATAGAATTGTTTGGGTTGGAAGGGACTTTAAGCTCATCCTGTTCCACCCCCTGCCATGGGCAGGGACACCTTCCACTATCCCAGGTTGTTCAGAGCCCCATCCAACCTGGCCTTGGGCACTTCCAGGGATGGGGCAGCCACAGCTGCTCTGGGCACCCTGTGCCAGGGTCTCACCACCCTCACAGGGAAGAATTTCTTCCCAATATCCTATCTAACCCTCTTCTCTGTCACTCCAATTCCTGATGAAAGAAGCCAGAAGCCATCTCTCCAAGGATGCTGCTGGCTGGGCAGGGGGACAGACAGAGGGGGTAAAGAAAACCACAGCCCTACCCAGCGTGGAGGCACAGGGATGGGAGGAGTGCCCTGAAGCAGAGCTGCTGTTCCCCTCACCTAACAGCTGAGTGGCTGGCAGGGAGGGAGGCTGGGAGACCAAGGAGATTTACATTCCTGCAGCTGAGGCAAGCAAACAAAGCACACTATTAAAAAGCCCTACATTCTTCAGCAGGCACTTGTTTGGCCGGACTTCTATTAATAGTGCTGTGTTTATTCTTGCACAGGGAATAAAATAAGGCAATGTTAAATGCTGTGAGCTTATGAACTCACATGAGAGAGAACGTAATTTCATTCACTTTGTGGGAAAGAAAACTTTATCCACAAAGCATCAATATTTAACATGAGCTGTATAAAACCTGCATTAGTTGCAGTCGACCCATCAGACTGGATTTCACCCTGCATGCCACTCCCCAGCCTCAGCTGCAATGTTGACACTTTCCAAACATTAAACCTGCCTGAAGAGAAAAAATTCCAAGGGCCACAGTCAGTCACTAGAACTGCCCTTTCTCTAGTACTGTAATCAGTTTTAAAGAGTCATAAAAGGGTTTGGGTTGGAAGGAACCGTAAAGATCATCCAGTTCCAACTCCCCTGCCATGGGCAGGGACACCTTCCACTCTCCCAGGCTGCTCAGAGCCCCATCCAACCTGGCCTTGAACATTGCCAGGGATCCAGGGGCAGCCACAGCTGCTCTGGGCACCCTGTGCCAGGGTCTCTCCACCCTCACAGGGAAGAATTTCTTCCCCATGTCCCATCTGAACCTCCTCTCTGTCAGTGTGAAGCCATTTCCTGTCACTCCAGGCCCTTGTCAGAGTCTCTTCTCCACCCCTCCTGTCGGCTCCCTGTTAGCACCACACGCTTCAGTAAATACTCAGTAAATATTCAGAGCTACTTTCTTCCCTGAGCTGGTGACCACCTGCCTGCACCCACACCCTAAGGGAAACAAGGAGCTTGTTTGTACTTATAAAAGACACGAAGAAAAAGGTTGATGCAGCAAAGGGGGTCACAGAGTTGGCCAAGACAAACAGTTCTGTGTTTCTTCAGTAAATCAGCACTGCTAGCTGTATGCGTAGCTGAAGGAGCTTCCTCCTGGGAAGGGAAATAGCCTGGTGACACAGAGATTTTGGAACACCTTCAGAAAACATCTCCTCTGTCAAAAACAGCCTGGCTGGAGCATCTCCCTGCTCTGCTGACTCCCAAGTATATAAAACACAGCACATTCACAAATATCACTTGGGGAGGCGGTGCCCACAGAGGTTTCAGAACTGATGCTTCCCTGCCAGCACAATGAGAAAGGGAATGAACTACCTCATTCCACAGGAATGACTGAAACACACCTTTCCCAACTAATATCAGAATTTCTTTGGCAGCAGCTTGTACTTCAGGCTCAAACAAGCTCTTGCTTTCTTTATCTGTTCGATGTTTGGGGGGAAGGAAAGGTAGTTTTATATATACAGATATGTTACAGTTTTAGAAAGAACAGGTAGGGTTCAGGATGAGAAAAAACATTCACTATTTAGTGAGTAAACAGTTCGTTTCTCAACACCGCATGTGAATAAAGCATCAGTCATAACATGCAGCCTCCAAGGTCATTTCTCCACACCATTAACGTACAATCCGATTACCAAATTTAAAAGTAGAAAGGGCTGTTTAAAAAAAAAAAAAAACACAGGGAGCAACATCTGGGAACCCCAGTGCAGAAATCCTCCTGCCAGCAGCAGCCAGAACTGCAGGGAGGGCACGGCCCCAAGGCTGCCAGAGCCCCAGGAATGTCTGGACAATGGTCTCAGGCACAGGGTGGGATTTTGGGGCTGTGCTGTGCAGGACTGAGCGATCCTTGTGGGTGCCTTCCAACTCGGAATATCCTGTGATTGTGCAATTTGTGTTCTTCTGACAAAGGGCAGGCGAGTTGCCTTTCAGGTAGGGGAGGACTGAAACCAGAATGGCATCTTGCAGCACCAACCTTCTCTGCCATGTCAGATGAAATGTTGCAGGTGTTGCTCGGGGTCTGCACTCTCTTGCAGCGCTTGTTTTCACTGTGCAAAGCCCAGGAGTTGGCAAAATCATAACTGTTCCCCACCAGGGTCCCTGGGAATGAAGAAGAGGAGAAGCAACATGGCTATTTGAGGGGTTTCAGCAACATCGGGCATTACCGGCTACTATTAAAATGATAATTTGCTGAAAGCTGTCTTTAAAATAAAAGATGCTGTATCAAATGGATTTCTATTCAAACAGACTCTAGGAAAGCCACTACCAGGGGTATAGACTCCTGCCAAGGAGCTCTCTGAGCTCAAGACCAGACTAAAGCCTGCAGAACAGCTCCCAGCACTTCTCTCACCTGCATGAACACGGCAGGAGTTGCTGCTGGTCAGCAGCTACAATCTGCAGAAGCCAAAGCACATCTTCCTACCTACCACTTCAAAGTTGTCAATAAAACACAAAATATATCAGTGAGGCAAACAAACCCAGCTGCTTTCCCTAATCAAAGCACTCCTGATCCCAGCTAGCCTTGATTTTTCTCCTGTCCAAAACTAAATCTTGTGTGCAAAGAAGTTTAACACACACCAACAGTTTGGGCCCATCCTCTTCCCAGGTGAGCTGTCCTGAAACAGCCCCTCTGTCTCAGGACAAGCAGCTCCTGGCCCAGGCTTGGCAAGATTTGCATCCATTTTGCATAAAAGCAAAGCTGAAGGAGTTTATATGGCTGCAATTTCCTGAGAGATGCAAACCACCTCCCTGCTGCTCTTGCTCCATCCTTCTGAGAAGGGGGATCCTCCCAGAAAGGGAATGTTTCCTCCACCCTCTTTTTCCAGCCATAGCCTCACTGATCCCAGGACTCTCTCTGCTTCCTACTGTGGGTACCTGCTGCTAAACACTTAATTTTGCTGTTTAAAACCCTGCTGTGTTGCATGTGAGAATATCAGTTCCTACTGTTCATGCATTCCCAAGGCCTTCTGCACAGAATATGTTGAAATATGAGCCTGGCTGTATCTGAAAACCAAAATAAATTCTTCCTAAATATATTATTAAATATTCTATAGATACATGTGTCTATGATAAAGATGCTATTGAGCTCCCTGTTTAGTACAAACACAAGGAATACACTGAGCATTCAAACTGTTCCTAATCTATGGGGTAGTCATGAAAACTGCACTGAGAATGCTAAGGCAGAAGAATTAAGGCCTGTAGACTTTTTTGTAAGCTTATAAATTAGGGGCTTTTAAAGGTAGCATGTATTAGGCCCACAGCAGGTATCAAAGGAGGAAGATTCCCTGGGAAAAGGGATAAAAGGCACAAAATTTTCATCTGTAGAGCCAGGACTTGGTACAAGAAAAGAAATGCAGCAACAAGAACACAACCCTTGAGCATACTACATATTATAAACATTAAAGCAGTAATTCAATCCATCTTAAGAGGAAGCAAGGTGCCAAATTAAATATATTCCCTTTTGTTTGCAGTAAGGCAACCTTTCCTAGCAGGTGTGTAGCAGGAGCTGGGCTCTGCTCTGAAGCAGTGTTCCTCCAGCTCTGGATGCACATCCATGCCAGGATTCCTGCTGGCAGCTCATTCACCCACAGGCTAAGATTTGAAGGTCGGGACAACTGTTGGCCCTGAAATACTGGTCACCTGTTTTTTTTATTTCTCTCCTTCCATTAAATATTTTTCTTCCATGTTGTTTGTAATTTGATACCTCTTGTGCAGTTCCTTTATGCAACATTTGTATTGTGTGGTTTTAATTCTTCCTTGGCTGTATTCTATGACTCACACTTGAAGTAAGTGAAGGGCTTGGAGAGTCAGTCAAGTGAGGAGCAGCTGAGGGAGCTGGGGGGGCTCTTGCTGGAGAAAAAGAGGTTCAGGGGGGACCTTAGGGCTCTGCACAGCTCCTGACAGGAGGGGGCAGCCAGGGGAGGGGATCAGACCCTGCTCCCAGGGAACAGGGACAGGATGAGAGGAAACAGACTGCACTAGGGGAGGTTCAGCTTGGACAGCAGGAAGAATTTCTTCATGGGAAGGGCTGTCAAGCATGGGAACAGGCTGCTGAGAGGGGTGGTGGAGTCCCCACCCCTGTAAGTGCTCAAGGAATGACTGGATGTGGTACTCGTGCTCTGGTTTAGGTGACACTGTGGGGATCCCTCAAAGGTTGGACTCAATCTTGGATGTCTTTTCCAACCTAAAAACTTCACCTATTTGATGAGGCTTCAGGAAGAAAATGGGGGAGGGAGAAAAGTCTTCCAGCACATCTGACAGCTCTGGGCAGAGGAGAGAGCAGCTGCCAACACCCCTGCCTTGCCCACCTGACACCTCTGTTTCTTTCTGCTGAACAACTCGAGAAGGGAGGAAAGGCAAGGCAGTGGAGGAGACAACAAAACAGCCTAAAAAATAATACGGGATTGAAGTGTGCCCATGATAATCTGGCACTGCAATCCCACCACGCAGTGGGACTGCCCTTGCCTCCAGCACAGCAGAGTTTTGGTTTGCCTTTTGTCCCTCCTGTGATCAGCTTTTCTTCTTTCTGGCAGCACCCGAGATTCTGCAGAAACAACTCCCTCCTAGGGCTCAGAGTGCCACACCTTCACTCTTCACAGAAAAATCCATGTTCACTGTGATTATCTGAGCCTCCAAATCACCAGCTCCTTCTGCAATCTGAAACTGGCACCAGCTTGTTTGCTTTGAGACCGATGGTCAGGCAGACAAAGCGTCAGGAATAAGGACCTCGTGCTCCAGGCACTGATTGGGAAGCAGGAACCCTGACCTCCCTTCCTGGACCTCCTGCAGATTTTCCATATGGCCACAGGCCCATCAGATAACTCTCCCAGGGTCTGTTAACTCATCTATAAAATAAATGCAAGAATTTGGTCAAGACACTACGCTCCTGTGAGTCCTAATAGGTAAACAGAATCTTAGTTGGTAAATAAGCAACTTTCACGTGTTGGTTATTTATCAAGCAATGAGGAAGGGTTTTTGTTTGTTGTTTTGGGGGGTATTTTTTTTTTACACAGTTTTACATGGTTCCAGACAAGCAAAACTATTGGTAAGGCTGCCCAAAAATGGACCTACAGTTTGTATCAAATTAATGATATGAAATAAAGTCATGGGCTCTAAAATCTTTCCTGCCCTCTCCAATTTAATGAATATAAAATCAATAATATTGAACACAGCAGAGGAAAAGAGCCATCTCCAAAACTCTACAGCCTAGTGATGAAGCCACACTCTTCACAAGAGGAATGTCTAACTTTAATTCCAGACTCTGAATAAGACGCAGGGGGTTAGGAGTGCAGGTTTCTGGCATCTCAGATGAATGCCCTAAAAACAAAGACAGCTACAACACAAGTCATCTTTACCTGTACCACTTGTAATTCCCTTGGGAATCTATTCCCTTTGCTCCCAATTTAAAATGCGAGAAAATGAGATTACTGACTCAGCCTAAACAAAAACTTTCAACCTGCAAAAAATCAAGTTATTTATATCCTTTAATGTCAAGAAATTTGCATTTTAGAATGACCCTAAACTTCTGTTTACTTTCTTAGGAAAAAAAACCATATATTATCTGCACTGCCATCACTGAGTTTGAATATGCAACTTCTCTGTGTGTGGCACCTGGCACCAGAAGCTTTTAAAGCACATTCTAATCATATGCATCTATTCTATTTCTGAAATCAAATAATCACCCGAAATATCAGATTTTTCCTTGCAGATACTGCCTGCTTCTATGTGTTTAACCTTTATTCACTCTCCTGTGCCAATATATATTCATTATATATGCTGTATTTCAGGAGTTTAAGGCTGAAAGATGTGGCTGACAACTAGAGCAGGCTCAGAATATGAAGCCTTTGTCCAAAATTCTCCATGGGTATTTTTTTAATCATAAACATCTTTGTAATTTGGAGCCAGATACCCAGAAACATGCTTCCTGCCAGTGCCAAGAAAAGCATAATAGGATGCTGGATTAATTTGGGCTGGTTTTGGTTTTTTTCCCTTCCATTATGCTAAATGTGTGTAGCATGCACAAATAACAAAGTGATGGAGTGATATCCCTGTGTTGGATTTGAATGATCAGTTTAGCACAAAGAGACTTCAAGGATGACCCAGACATCCAAGCACCCATCACAGCAATACCAGAAATGTCTGGATGTGGCACTTAGTGCCATGCAGGGTGGTGTTTGGTCAAAGGCTGGACTTGATCGTGGAGGTTTTTTCCAGCCTTAATGATTCTGTGATAAGAGCATTAGGCACAGGCTGAGGCTGCAGGCACAAGGAGAAGCTCCAGGAGCTTTGTGCTGCAGCCTCTCTCACTGGGGAGGAATTCCCTCACCATTTCTGCAGGGCAAGAACACAGGGATCCAGCACTTGCTCCTGTGTGCGCATCCTGAGGAGATTCCAGGAGCAAACTGCCTGTGCTGTGTCAGATTTCCTCTGCCATGTGGTGTAAGTCATCTCTTCTGGCCTGTGCTTTCAATCCCCAGCTGTAAAATGCTTGTGGCAATGGTCAAAATGGTCACAGCCATGGGCTGAAGGTGGCCAAATTGGCATCTGAGCATCTAGAAAACTCAGCTTCATGTTTCTGATATGAGCAAAGGCTGGCAAGCAGTTAGAAGTGCATGCTGAGGTCAGAAAGCAGAGTCTGTTCAATTGGGAAGTCTGGGAAGACTTCACAGAATGGCCAGAAAGGATCAGACCTTAACTGGCAAGAAAAAGCAGAAGGGAAACCCTTCATGAGGGTCTAGGAGAAAAACAGACAAAAGGTCAAACAAAAAGAGCCTAGAAAGCTTCAGAGACATTTCTTTTTATATTTTAGTTATGCTTAAAGCATGAGAACAAACTCTCAAGGTTTGACCTGGTTTTGCTTCCATATCCAATAAACAAGCAAGCCCACAGAATACAATCAATGCTGTTTGTCAGTCTGGGCAGGACATGAGCACTTCTGCACAGGATGAACTCTCGTAGGAACCATGTCAGTGGGAGTGACTCAGCATCCCAGCCTCCGTCTGAAGGGCAGCGTTTCTGCAACTTCAGGAAAAGATTCTTCCCCTAGAAGGTGGTGGGGCACTGAACAAGCTCCCCAGGGAAATCAGCACAGCCTCAAAGCTGCCAGAGCTCCAGGAGCATTTGGACAACGTGGTGGGATTGTTGGGGTGTCCTGTGCAAGGCTGGGACTTGCTGATCCCTGTGGGTCCCTTTCAACTCAGGATTTTCTGCGAACTCCAAAACCTACTGGAGAGGCTTTTTGGGGGGGTTCAGGAACTAACACCTAATGCCTTCAAAGCTGGGTCCCACCAGTATTAATTTGCCAGGGTATCAGCTTTATTCTCATCACTCAGAGCTCCAGGACCTCAATGGCTGAGCATTGAAAGTGTACACAAAACAATGTGTGTTCTCTCATCACTTCTCAATTTCCACACTAAAAACCACAGTGAGGGGTCATAAGAGCATCATGACAACAGCACATTTGAATAGATTATAGAACAAGAGTCTAAATATATCAAGAGAAAAGAAAAGCAGTTACAGTGCTCATTAGGTTTTAAACACCCTTCTGTTCATGCCTCCTTTATTTACTGGTATAAGTGGTAATATCCACTCACAGAGCAGGTGCTTCCCCTCTTTTTTCACCACCACCCTAAAAAAAAATCCAAATATAATCAATGAAGTTCTACATCATACTCCACTTTCTTAAGGGGAAAAAAAAAATCAAACTAACTGTGTCACTGAACCATAGTAATTTCTTTCCCTAAAATATGGAAAAATCACATTTTCATTTGTTTCCATTGCATGTTATTCTGAAGCTGAAAGATCTTAATGTCTCGGTTATCAATATAAATCCATCCCAGAAATCTGATTTACTAGAACTGAGGCCTCAATCTGATAAATTCCAGGTTTTAACAGGAAGCAATGGACACACCAACAGGAGAGTTCAGTCTGCTGGCAACCTTAAGATAACCCTTCACTGCCCTCAGATCACTCATTCATTACACCAAGCTCACATCCTGGGATAGGCTGACCTTTAGGAGACCTAATCGGGCTGAAAGGAGAACAATTAAAAACTGCAGTGAAAAGAAAAGGGTAAACTGCTTCACAGGCTACCAAGAGCCTGCCTACTTTTTCTGTTTGAAGAATATTACCTCTCCCAGCTGTTTGTGTTGCCCCCCACCTGGAAGCTAGATTTAACAGTTTAAAAAAAAAAAAAAAAAGTGATCTGAATTATTCCAAAACTGATTTTACTTGGAGCAAGTTAAGAAACACTCCAGTGAACCAGCAGAGCTGCCAAGGAGACAAACAGTGCGTGGGTGTAGTGACGTCCCTCGCTGATACAATAAATTCAAGCATAATTCAGTCTAATTCCTTCTAAATTAGTTTAAATGAAAGGTCTTTAGTATCGCTGGAAAAACCAGCAGAAGTGCTGACACACAGTTCTATTCTTCAGGCTAAAGTCAGAGATCTGTGTATCCACACAGGTGGATAAACATGATGAAAGTCCTGGCTTCTGTAAGAGACACAGAGAGCACATTTTCTCTGTCACCTTCTCTGGTATTTTACAGCTACTCCAAGCAGTGACACTGCCACAAACTTCATGCCATTCTGAAATCTGTGGCTGTGAATGGACTGGGATTTTTAAGAGGGATAATACAATCACCAGCATATAAAAAAAATACAGCATGAAACACATTTAAATATGAGCAGCAGAGGGGCCTTTTCTACATTTGAACAAATCTAAAGCATTACACTCTCCTTTTTTGCTCCTGCTTTTTCTAAGAGCCTTACTACTATTTACTATCTCAGGAAAAAGCCATAAACTTCATATCTCAACTCATTCAGACATTTCGATATCCACAAGCAGTTCTTTTCTTATCCAGTTTTTTTCTTATCATTTACATTACTGAAGGACAGATTAAGCATTTTAACATACCATGAGATTTTTTTTTTTCTGTACACTGAAGCTATGCTTACGTATTCCAAGTGCCAAGACGTCTCTGGAGCACTGCCAGGCTCCTCCACAAGCTACTTTGCCTCCTTATTTTCTGTATCATTTATTTTTAATACATACTTCATATTATCAATCTAATATATTAATGTATTAACTAACTTTAAACGTCTCCTCTTCAGGTAAGTGCTCAGAATTAAAAGACACTCTGAAATACCACAAATCAAAAGCAGTCCTTCAAAGTCTTCTCCGGGGAGGGCTTTTCAAAATCTGAGTCTTGACCCACTCTGGCAGACTCCACACAAAGCTGTACAGAGCAGCAAAAGCAATCTTGTTTCTCCTTCTCACTAGGAATTGGTGTGATATAAAGATCACAATATAAAACCCCCCAATCCAACAGCCCTTACAGACAGGCAAATGTCATTAAAAGGAAACCCCTTTTTAGAACAGTATCCCATGCCAAACCTGCAAGCAGCAGGAATTTAATCTTCTGCTGTTGCAACACCATCTATTCTTACTACATCTTGTCTAATTCATGAAAAATTAGAAGTTGAATCAATGGGTATTTCACACAGCTTTTTTGGTGGGTTTCTAGGCAGCCTCCCCATGTTACATTGTACATAAATTAACCTGTGGCTTTATCTTTGCATTTGAACGTATCACGGTTTCTAAACATGCTAAATTCAGATGCCTGGGCTTTCCTCAGGAATGAGATGTGACAGCAATTTCCTTTCAGGAGAAAGGAAGGTGAAAGGACTTAGTCAGCTTTTCAGCACACCAGGTTGAGGTACCTGACAGGTTCTGTAGAAACATTTTGCTGGATCAGCAACATCTTTGTTGAATCACCCAGCAGGAAAAGTGCGCAGAGCTTCCATTAAAAGATGATCAGTGAGTTGTAACCTTACCTTCCCGAGTTCTGAAGTCATCCTCAAGGAATTTATTAAAATTGCCACACAACCCACAGGTCTTGTTATAGTGCTTTTCTTGAAGGAGTATCTGAATGTTTCCACTGGCATCAATCTTCACCACAAAGCCATGCTCATCGCTGGATATTTTATAATAACCTGCCTCCTTCTCTATAAATATCCCATTGGAGGCAAAAGGTATGGAAACCCTGTGGAGAAAAAACAGGAAACTCTCAGAATGTGACACACAAAACCCATCAGGTTGTTCTCTGCTGGAATAATAGTTCCTACAGGTACCTTTTCTCTTCCTGCATCACAATTCCATCTAAAGAGAGGCGAAGACTGAAATATTCTCCGAGATACACAGAGAAACCAATTTTCTCCCCATTCTGGTAATCACCTGAGAAGATGAGACATGACCAAATACTCAGTTCTGGGACTCAGGAGGACAATTGGTAGTCAGTGAAAACTTATTTTAAACTATGACCAACACAGAAGAGTTATTAGTGAATATAAAAACATCTACAAAAGCAGTTGGTAAGAAAGTCCTACAGCGTTTTGGTACATATATCATCATTTCTATCCACAAGAATAACTCTGCAGAGGCCCATGCTAATTCCAAGGCCTTCTGTCCTGGAAGATGGGATTTTGGTGGTTTTTTTTTTTAAACAGTGTGATTTAGCATACAGATAAAATTAGTTCTACAGGGTCATGTAGTTATTTTTCCTGGACTCAGCTTTAACAGCCACATTTCCCTGAAAACTTCAAAATTAATAAAGACCTTCTTTTTAGAAGGAGTAGTAAGAAAATCCCTGTTTCTCAGCACTTTATTTATGTGGGAGCTACATTACCAAGGCATAACAGGAGCCTCAGAAGTAATCCCATTTTCCAAAACAAGCCCAAAAAAACCCAATACAACTCATAAACAAACAAAAAAAAACCCCAACCAAGACCCTTTATATACAGTGGTCCATCCTATCTGACAAAGGGCAAGTCTTTGTCTTTTTTTCCAGTGCTGGAACCCAGCTCAGACTCACCTAAGAGCATGAAGGAATGCTTGTGACAGTCCCCAGCAAGAAGGTAGCTGCAGTCCCCAGCAAAACTGTACAAGGAGCCATCAAACGTTTTGATGTGATCGTTCCCAAAAAGGCTGCAACGGGCAACTGATGGCTCCTGAAGTGAAGCACCTGATAACTCTGGATATCAAAACACAACATGAACTTGCAATTTAAAAGCATCCTTTTGCAGTTCAGGAATTTCTCTGCTGGAATTTATCCCCACTGATCATTGCATGTCCTGGTAGTTTTGAGGCACACTGTATGCCTGGCATGGCAGTCCAGAACAACACAGATTTTTTTAATTATATGCATTACCAAAATGCCTTTTTTTTTTTTTTTTTTGCTTTATATCCACCAGCCCAAACCTTGCATGGGTAATTTCAGTCCTGATCCATTGAGGAATGCCATGGGTTCATTTGTGCCCACCTGCAGCCCCACTAAAGCCTGTAGAGCACTAGGAAAGCCCCACAGCTTGTTCAGTCAAACATCCCTGACTTCAGGGAGTGTTTGGGACTCAACACACTGCCTGTTTCAAGGTAAAGAGACAAAAGGAATAACTTTATTGATGCACTCATCATGATGAGAATAATCCCTAAGCCAGTACTGCAGGATTAAATGGGCAAAAAGGGGAAGGGGGGCTCATATCTCACAGAAGAAACAGTGAGAATATATTATAATCTAAAGATGTTTTCTTACCTGTCATCACAGTGGCCAGCAGTAGCTTTGTTTGCAGCGCTGCCAACAGGAGCATCTGTTAAAAATCAAAAACAGACAGTTTAGAATATTCTTCATTTGGGACACAGTCTGTTTCACAGCTCCTCATCATTTTCTATCATTTCTTTATAAATAAAATTATTTTTGAGGTTCTGCAACATTTCAGAAAGCCACAATTCATGGTAATTCAGCTGCCCTCCATCCTGCTTTAACTAGGTAAGCTAGGAGAGCAATTATTCTTTGCTTCCATTTTCACTTCTCATGGTAGGGAAGTGAGCTACATCCATGGGAAATGCAACCCAAACAGACACCTCTTCCAGCTTCCCTCAGTTAACACCCTGAACAGGATGCCCTTCAACACACAGCATTATTTCTCAGCCAGCCTGATGTGAAGCACCCCAGACCGGCTCAGCCAACCTGGCTCCAGCAGAAGTCACCTCTTCTGCACAAGATTTGCTCCCTACCCAAATATCCACAAAAGAAAAGAAAAAATATACAGGTTTTGCACCAGGTTTGGTTGGCAGACCATTGTAAGCACATGCTTACAATCCACTCATTTCAGGGTGATAATGTGCTTGAGATAAGGGGCAAGAAGGAAAGGGAGGAAATCATGCAGAAATCAGACACCCAGGGTGAAAACTTTCATTCACCTCCTTTCTACAACCAAAGCATCAGCCTCTGTTTTCCATATGCCTGTAAACTACCTCCAGTAGGACCAGGCCTATAAAAGTAATACTAATACTAATAATAATATGACAGTAGGGTCATGCAGATGGTGAACAACATGGGTTCTGTGGTAAAACATCACCAGTTAAGGATGAAAGCTGTAGGAAGCTCCATCTAAGGGACTTAATTTCAGTGATCATATAAGCAGAGAGGCTTCAATATTCCAAACTTATTAATGCCAGAAGACTAGATATACCTTTTCCTAAAAGAACCCTCCAATTAAAGACTAGAATGCATTTTGCAAAGACAAATTGACATTTCAGATCTAGACACACACTTCTTATTGATATTACTTATGTAGGTCCAATTCACAGCCACATAAATAAACACTGAGTTTGACTTATTTACACAGGCCAGGAGAAGAAAGATCTATTCTAGAACTCAGTCTAACACAATGCTGCAAATCCCGAACTGACATAAGGCTGCAGGGTAGCTCAAATGGCAACTGCAAAGAATGGTAAAGCAAACAGAAGGCATTATTCTCAGATTACACACTTGCTACTGTATTTTTGGTGCATGCACAGTGTTATTGTGATGAATCAGATACTGTTTTTCTTTATTAACCCTTCGGTTTTACAAAGCAGGCAGAGAAAAAAGGCAGGGTGTAAACCCATTCCTGTCAGTCCCCTTCCACCTCCCACTCTGTTCTGAACTGCAGATGGGAGTTTCCCCCAGTTCGAATGGAGCAGGTGCCACTAACAAGTTAGAATACAATCCAGTAAAATCTGGCAGTATAAAAACCCTCCACAGTTTTACCACTGGCTTAATTAGAAACAAATGTACCTTCTTCTGTGCGATATTCCTCTTGCACATGAGCAAGAAACTCCTCCAGTTTCCACCTCTAGCCTACAACACCATTGTTCCCCTGTTGCTTCTGAAGTCAGGACTGGAATGGCTTTGGTCTGAAATCTCTTGTTTTTGTACAAGCCAGGAACTCTTGTCCATTTAAGAGGAAAGACAAAAACCCAGACGTCACATCCTCCTGATTCTCAAGACAATAGATTAAATTGCTATCGTGGAAATCAGGCAGTCTTAATTGCCAGAAAGGTACAATGAGGGGAAATAGTTTTAAAAACTGACAGATAAGTCTTTGAAATACATTTCACATGTGTATGTGTGACAAATCTCACTGGCTGAGCCAACAGGCAGCATAGTTATTTGACAGATAATTATCCAAGAGGAATAGTAGGATGCTCCACACCTCAAAGACCACAGAATCACGCAGCGTTTTCTTTCCTACAAAGAACTGCCTTAAAGGAGAAAGAAAAATTCAGAGTTAGTAATGCCCTGGCGTTTATTCTGTAGGTGCAAAAATACTTGAATTTTGCCACCTTCTATCAGATCAACACATTTGATCCTTGAAATGTTTATGGAAGTACCCTCTGGAACAACACATGGTAAATGACTTTATCCTGCACTTACTTATTTGCAGAGTGGGCACAAAATTAATGGGCATGTGTACAGCACTGAGCAAAAACACAAAAAAAAAACCCAAAAAAAAACAACAAACAGACTTTGTCAAGTCTCAGTTGACTTTCCATGTCCCATTCCTCATATTTTCAATAACTACCAATATCAACAAAGGCCTTAGGAGGCAATATACTGTATTGCCTGGGAATTGTTGTCTCCTCTCAGGTCCAGCTGCCTCATCTCAGCAGGTTCTTCAGAGCCCACAGAGCCTGAACATGAGTGACCCCAGAGAGAGGATATCTATCTCTAAACCTTTCCTTATGGGAATGCCATTATTACTCAGGATAGGGGGAATGAGATCTCCTGTCACCCTGGTCTCATCTTCTCAGCTCTAATCCTTTCACTTCCTGAGCCCCAAACAAGTCCGTTCATTTGGTAACTTCTTCTTGCAAATCTAAATCCAACAGGGCTTTGATTCACACTTTTTTGTTTGGCACATACAGAAGGTAGAGTGAGAATACCTGGAAAAATTCCTTAAAAACAAGAATAGTGTTGGTTCAGATAAGCCAGATATTGTGACACTTCTTAAGTTCATTAGGGACCTTGGAGAATGTAACAAACAAACAAAAAAAAAAAACAACCCAAACAAACAACCAAAAAAAAGGTATTTATTGCCTGATTTTGTACATTGTTCCAACACAAAGAGTAGTGATGCTTGGGCATTTCTCACATGGAATTTTGCAAACAGTACACCTGAGACACAGGAGAAAATATATGAACAACTATGAACTGTTGCCAAAAGAACATCTATAGTCCGTTCTTGGAAACAGCACAGGAAGGACTTCTGAGAAAAATTATCCATAATACTGTTTTTCATTGCTTTGTTCAAATACCAGGTTGCATGCAACAAGTCCTGGCCCTGCTACAAGTATGCTGAAATGAAGGATTCTATCCTGGACAAAGTTTGCTTATATGAGGATCACTTAATTTCTGCTGACAACAGCATTGACGGATTTTATGGAATCTAAACAAGTGTTCTTAACATCCTGAGTAAACAGAAGCCCAAATGCCACATCCTCAGATGCCACACGAAAAAATCAAATGAAGGAAAGGGCACTTGGAAATGTCAGAAAGGATAGAAAAGATAAAATTATGATCAGAGTTAGGAAGCAGCTTCTCTGCAAGCAGAGGAAATTTCCAATCCTGGAAAATGAGAAATGATGGAAGCTCCTTGTGTATCCTGTCACAAATAGCACAGAAATGAAAAATAAGGGCTACTCTCTTTTCCAAGTGTAAAGCCTGGGAGCAGCAGTGAAACCCTCGGGGGTTGGTTGCCTATAAAGAACATAACTGGAAGGTCCCAGCACAGGCCACTGTGCCCAAAAAAAGTCAGACAAATTAATGAAGGGCTCATGCATCACAGGGATGGATCAAATCTCAGGGGTCAAGCGATGAATCAGAGGCAGCTTTTGGCTTAGAAACTCTTTACCCTGCTGTGTATGAGAAGCAGAAATCCCATCCTTAATATTACACTTCATTTCTTACTATTCTTTTCCTAAGCAACTGCTGCTAGCCACCAGAATCCCAGTTTTTGGTAAAAAAAACCTAAAAAACAAAAAAACAAAAAATCCAAAAACAAAACAAAACAAAACAAACACTACTCAAATAAAATAAACAGGTTTATCTTATCCCAGTCTGCAAGAAGATGTTTCAGTGTTTTTCCACAACTGAGATTCAAATTAACTTTCCCATTACAGCGCCAACAGTGAAAGAAAGCAAAAAAGATCAGGAAAGGGGCAAAAGCTGTAGTCCCCAATGAATTGCTGGGGCTTTAGGGCATTTTGGAGGTCATCAGCGCTCAGGTCCTTTCCCTTTCCCTGGCACAGATAACTATCCATGTTTAAAGAAAGACTCCCCTCGGAGAGGAGGCAATAACGACCCTTATTTTGCATTTGAAAGCGCTCAGCCCCCGGCCATCCTTGCACAGGCTGGGAAGTTCACAGGGCAAAGCAAACAGCTCCACACTCTCCCTCCTGACTGGGCAGCCCACCGGGAAAGGGCATTATTCAAAATAATCCTTTTTACCACCAACTTCACTCCTTCCCTGGTGGCAAGCTCATGGGATTTCCATTTTCAGTCTCCTCCTGGAAGAGCCTAAAGCAGTCGCTCACTGCTCTCCTTTTTCTTGTTAATCTCTTGTACCTCCACCCCGGCTTGAAATTCCCTGCATACAGGGAGCAGCCAAGGCCAGTTCAAAGATTTCCTCCCCCACCCTCGGAATTGTGGTTTTCCTATTTCTCTCCACTCCCAGTTTAAAAAGTCCTGTCGGTTTACACGGTGTATTTACGGGCACAAGGTTTTGTAAGCGGGATACCCAATATATACATGATATTCACAATTACCCTGGGTGATGTTTTCCACTCACAAAGCCTGTTCTGGAGACAGAGTAACATTTCAGCATCCTTGCTATAACTTCAGCACTGACTTCAGACCACAAAATCACCATTAGGCAGAAAAACCCCCAAAGCATAACACACAGGAGTGTTTCCATTAATCTAATAAGAGAAAATGAGAGCCTGGATTATGCAGCATGACATCATACCAGTTTCCCAACTCCATGCTTTAAAAGCAGTTAATCCCTCCCCCAGCATTACATTTGTCCAAATGCATGGCTGCTGAAATGTCTTTAGGTGAAACCACGTAAATAATGAGTAGCCAGAACTTCTGGGCTGCAGGTGTGCAAAACCGTTGCAGTAACCATTCACCTTGTGACACTGTGGATAGAGTAAAATAATTAAATACTAAATGAGCCAGTCAACCTCAAATACACAGCAAGATCTCTGAATCTTAGATGTGAAAAATGTCCTCAGATGGTCTTTTAACTTTTCATCTGAGGTTTAATCAACCATAATGAACGCATGTATGTGCAGATATACACCCAGATATGCACCCACTTGCATATATCCACTAATTAACTTGGTCCTGACAGGAAAATATTAATATACTGAGAAAGGAGGAAAAGTAAACAGGAACAGCCAGAAACTGGGAAATGTCCTCTTGGTGTGGGGACATGAAAATAGAGGAGGGAAGCCTTCTTTCTTGTGTGTGTGTGTGTGTGTGTGTGTGT
>VZTX01007336.1:0-19544 GCA_013400915.1 Pardalotus punctatus | reverse complement strand
AAAAAAAAAAAAAAAACCAAAACCAAACAAAAAGCAAAAAGCAAAACACCTCCCCCAAAAAAACCAAAAACAAACAAAAAAAAACAAACAAAAAAACCAAAAAACAACTTGATTTTGAATCACCTATTTCATAAGTACCTGTGATTTTGGTCCTAAATCAGTATAAATCCAGGAATTTCAGAAGTTATGGCAACTGAAACAAGAACCACAGTTTCCCAGATGAGAATTTAAAAGCCTTAGTGGTTATTTTTGCAGAGTGTGACCTTGCCATTACAGAAGGGAGCAAACACAGACTTTGTGCTGCTGCTTTGAGAAGCAATCGCACCCCTCTCCCCTTCACGCAATGAGACAGCAACAATCTTTGTGTATTTGCATCAGAAGCATGTAAGCAAGGATAATTAATTTAACATCCTCTGCTCCATGCACAGGGCTGGTCCAGGGCCCTGGGAGATTTACTAATTATGAAGTTTACTAATGACAGATTTCCTGAGATGCTCCTGCCTGAGCACAGGTTTCCTTTCAGGGTAGCAACTCTTGGAGTACCTAACTCAGGAGCCAGCTGGAGCTTCTGTGTTCAAGGCTGACCCCTGTAGGTTTGTCCCAAATTAATTCTTTTTCAAACAAGAACAGCACCAGGGGTTCACTTTACATTTCAACACAACTGTTAGCAAAATGTTCTGGCAGTTAAAGCCACATCACATTAAAAATACTCGCTGTAACTTGGGTTTCTGCTAGCCCAAGCTTCAGGCAGTACATTAATAGAAATTTAATAAATGTCTGTTACTGTGTTTTCTCCACATCCCCTCCTGGACAGCGAGTTCAAGACAATTCTCCACCATCCCCTTTTTGGGTGAAATGAACTGAGCTCCCAGGTTGTCTCTGTAAAGTGCATTTCTCCCCATTTTTTATGGCTTTCACGGCTCACCTCTAACTCCAGAGAGCAGAGCTAGGGCCAGGTTTAAATATTTAACACTGCTGCTATTCCTAGAATGCAGCATAATCCATATCCCTCCCTTCACCAGCATCTCCTACCACTTCAGCAGTTTAAACAGCGTAAGACAGAGATAGATACTATCAACAATTAGAAACAAAACACCTCAGAAGGGTAAATTATCATTTGGCAGCATATAATCAATGTGATGAGCACTCAGTTGTGGCTGGGTTTTTACTCACCCAAATGATGTTATGGCAAATCTTTAAGGTGCCTAAACATTTTGCATTAACACAATTTGCCAAAGTTGTGATCTTTGAGACTTGTCAGGTCTCAAGTTGAGACTTGTCAGGTTTGTTATAGACAGTGTGTTCTTCAAAAACACACCAAAAATCATTACAAAAACCCTCAAGCAGCACAATGGAAATAATCTAATAACCTAATCTATCAAACAAACCAAACAGTTGAAAAAGACTAGGAATTGTGCAATGAATTCCACAGAACTGCAGAGAGATGCCAGTTCCCATTGAATAATAGGGAATTTCTGAGAGTCTTCTCCAGGAAGGATCACCTTGGTCCCTAGGGTTGAAATTTTGGCCTGTGGAAGTTCCTTGCATCACCTTAAACATTTACAGCATTTCCTTAATCACTTTGAAAAGGAAAGAAACTGCATCCACACAAAATCCATTTCACTCGTTTTTATAATGCCAAGGAAGAAACAACTCTAATAAAAAGCAGATCGTTAAGACAAAAATCACGTGTTTCTCCCTCTGAAAGGCTGATTTACCCCAGTACAAGACAGAGCATGTTACTCATTGTGGAGGACAATTAAGTCCCAGAAACATTCACTGCTCGCTGGGAACAATTGGCACCATTATGTGATCAACAAATCTGTGTCTTATGCGCATTCCCCACCACCACCCTTTTTTTCCTGCAATCATCCAATATAAGCACAAGGAGTGAAAAAAAGAAAAAAATCAAAAAGCAAAAAAAAAAAAAAAAACTCAGACGGTGAAGTTTTCTTCCAATTCCTGTTTTTTTCCCTCACATATTGGGATCCACTACATATCCTAAAATCACAAGACAAAATATCAATCACAAGACAGCAACCACAATACAAGGACTATGAAATTCTAGAATATTAACTGGTTCTCTCCCATTGCCTTTTGATTTTTTCCAACATCAAAGATGAGTATTCATAAGATTTTCTCCAGAAACATGAAGGGTAGAAACTTCAAGATGAAAAACAAAGCTGACATTCACAAGAACTCCCCATCCCCACATTTAGCATTCAAATAAAAGATAAACTCTCCAAATACTCTAAGATTCCAAAAACATCACCAAGTAAGTTGACACCACAGATATACAGGGATTGGAATCAGAATATCCTGAGTAGGAAGGGAGCAAGGATCATGGAGTCTGCCTGATGTCACCCCACTCTCGATCCTCTGTTCCCAACCCATGAGCCAGTGGCTCACCCATCACAGACTGGAGGTGATGGAAAGAGTGTGCGTGTTTCTCCCACTGGACTGTTCCTAAAACGACAGAACTTTATAGAAATTGCATTAAAAATTAAAAATACCCACTAAGTTTGACTTGATAATAAAAAAAAAATATGTACCAAACAGTCCAATCTTTTTTTCTTTTGGCACAGGAGAAGAACTGCACAAAAGTGCATCCTAATAAAAGTTTCATTTTTGAACAGCCTGAAAGCTGAGAGATACCTTAGGCTCACTGTTTTATGAGCCCATTGCCAAAGATTTTGTCTTTAGAAGCCAAATTAAAAGACAGGATTTTATTTGTGTGTTTAACAAAATCATGGCCACAAGTTGTTCAGAAAACACAAAATAGTTAAAAATTAAGCTTCCTTTCTTTGCCAGGCAAAAATTATCAGAACATATTCCTTTTTCCTTCTCTTGCTTAGCAGAAAAGGTATTCAGAAGGAACAGTGCCTGAGGATATTTGCAAGCATGGATATATTTGTGTATTTTATTTGCTTTTTATTTCTGTCCACTTCATTCTCCCATTACACACACAAACAGTTCTGGAAATCCTCAGGCCCCAACAAACCCACACACCTGAGCTATTGATCCCAGCAATTTTCCAGGCTTTCTGGAAGGACAGATTCACACATGGACATAGAGAGATCTCGGGAAAGTTAAGGCAGATTTTACAGAATATACGGAATGGCAAAAGTCACGTTTAATTTGAAGCTGGTGGGATGAGAAGACAGTGCACCCACCCTTGGGACCCGGTGTTCTGGTGAATAACCATGGTGGCTGAAATGCCTGTCTTGCTCTTCCCCATTTCACCTTCCAACACAGGGGTATGAAAATCATCTTCCTTCAATTCTCCTTTGGAAAATTAATGCCAAAGGCTTCCAAAAGTGACGCCACCTTCAGCCATTTTGCTTTAAAACAGACTGTTTAATTAACATGCCGTGACACACATTCTGCTACATGCGTTCATCATTCCATGTATTCTCTCATTTTTTTCCTCTCCTTGTTCCCCTAATGTAGGAAACACATCCCAGGTCACATGGTCACACTCGGGTGACAGGAGGCAGAGATGTGCACTCACTGCACATAAAGACAATTTTACAGCCATTACAGTGATGGCAGAAGGGCCAAAATTGCTTCCAGGGAGCATTTGTCCTCATTTAGAAGTGGTGAGCATCCACTAATTTAATTAAATCTGTAAGCCATAAACTAAAACAAGAAGTTTCACCTCAACACAGAGAAGGATTTCTTTACATTGAGGGTGGCAGAGCCCTGGAACTGCTGCCCAGGGAGAGCATGGATTCTCTCTCTGGAAACATCCTAAACCCACCTGGATGCATTCCTGAGTCACCTGCTCCAGGTGACACTGCCGTGGCAGGGGGTTTGGACTGGATGATCTCCAGGGGACCCTTCCAGCCCTAACTATCCTGTGATTGTGTAAATAAGCTACTTGTTTAATGTGTAGAGCCAGCAACTACTCTATACAGGACGGTGGCAAAAATAGAACAACTTTTCTGCAAATAAAAAAAATTGAAAACTCTTTATATCTATTATAAAACATTATAGTATAGACATTTCTTTGGGAGAATGAAGAGAAAAAGAAACTAAAACACTGCATTCTAAACCAGGACCACAGTCACATCTTGTTATTAAAAGACAAGATGAACCTTAGTTCTCATAAACATACACTGACTTTCTTCCAGACTCAAAAGCACTGAGCCAATTACATCAATCTCAAACTGAAATCTCCCACATTACATGTTCTATTTATAAAGAGGGAAGAAAAATACCTCCTCTAGGAGCACCTACAAGACTCACAGAGCAGCATCCCACTATGTTAAGTGCTGTACAAATATAGGACAAACCAAAGCAAAAGTAGGAAGACCAGAGAAAGGAGGCTTGAGAGAGGACATTATGCTAAAAAAATTATACAGATCATTGAGCAGGCCTCAGCATGGCTCAGGAATCTATTGGCTTTACAAGTAAATTAAGCTTTAAATATTTTAGTACTACTTTCAGCTATTTGTATCTTCACGGTTTAAAACTTGTAACTCAAGTTAAAGCAAAAAGGGCTGTTTAGAGAAGGCAAAGCAAAGAAAGCATTCCTCAAGGAAAAGCTGAAAAGCATTGGAGCCTAAATTTCCAGTAACTAGAACCTGCAAGAATCAGACAAGCATTAGTAACTACAAAATTACAAACATGGGCTAAACCACAGATTTCATCCCTCCAAAGACTTCAAAATATCCAGCTGCCATTTTTGTTAAGCACCAGAAAACATCCCATATGACACTTTATTATGTCCAAAGCCCTGTGTTTCACTAAACTACAGAAGGGCTCTGCCTTGAAGGTGGTTCTGGGGGCATTGACCTCAAATTCATGCTGGACCAGGCTCTTTCAAATCTCTCGGCTACTGGCTGACAGCTGGGAATTAGCAGCACTGGCAAGTAAAATTCAAAATTTCCTAAATATATATACTTAAAGCCTGTTTTTCAGCCTGGTTTAAACTTTATTTATATACATAATTTAATATATCTTCAATTCTTTGGCCACTTTTCTACCAAATCATGGGGTTTTATGTGCTCCCCCAGCAGCCTTGGGAGAGGAGGGAATCTTGTTCCCAGAAGAAGAAAAACTGAAGCACCCACTCAGCAGTTACCAGCATTACCTCACTACAAACCAGCCCCTGCTTTTTTTTTCCCTGACTGTAGTTTGTAAACAAAAGAGGGATATTTAACTCTGCTACTGTTTACAAAATTATTTATATATGAATAGACATATTTTTTTAATGCACCATCTGGAAAACTGACACGGGATTTGCAAAGCTCCTGTCCTGCCTCCTGATCAAAGAGGAAGAAGCACAGAAGCTCAAAATCTGAAAATTCCCATTAGACCTGTAAAATTCCATGATCTGGTCATAACTGAGCTAAGGGGCAGGGGACAGGGATGGGGGACAGAAAACATTTAGAAAATTTAGCATTTCCAAAAAGTTTCCATCCCACTTTGGGAGGCCTCCTTAGATTCCTAAAAGTCTAATCAAGCAGTGTGCTGGAAAACAAGGGAACTGGGGCAAGGGGACAGATGGAAACCTGAACCAAAGGTGCCACAAGCACATTGTATCTTCTGAAGATCTCGAATTTTCCAGTGATAGTGCTAGAAAGCCTCTGACCAGCTCAGGAACCAGAGCTCCTGTCAAACAGCACCACAGTGTCCCTTCTCACCACTGAATTTGCATAGCAAGTAATGCACCAGGAGAACAAGGAGGCTGTTTGAAGGACTTTTGGTGGGGACAAAGGAAGGCTTGTGAACTTCCCCAGAAATGCCACTCAACCACACAGGAAGATCAATCTGATACAGATGTTCTGGACAGAATAATGGGCTGTTCTCAGGCTGGTTTTATCTGGTCAGTGCTGAACAGGACAGGAGCTGAGCAGCTCAGTGGCATCAAAAAAATTCAAAACACTATTCACATTTAACCTGGCAAAGATGAAAACGTGAGATGGCAGGATGATCTGCTCAGACCACCACCTTGTCAGGGAAAAAGGGCAAGACAAGCCCTTGATGGTGGCTTGACCACAGGAACTGCTGAGGACGTGGCTAATATTGGTTCACTAATCACTTGTAGACAGGAGGAGCACAGAAATTTTTGTTTTATATTTTACATACACTGCAAATAATTTGGAGCTGGCACCTTTGTGCTGCTTCCAGTTTGTGCAGAGCTTAAAGTGGGGACTGGGTCCACAACGCTGCCTTACAAAGAGCATCAGCACCATACCACCAGGGGAATAAAAAAAAACCCTAAAATAAAACAAAATGTCAAATCTGAGCTCTACCACATGCACTGAACCTGTCACATTTAATCCCATGGAATGGAGTGAAGGTAAAGCCTTTGCCAGTGATGAAAGACACATTCATACCTAGGCTAGAGTTTACAGCCACCGAGGAGCAAATCACACAAGTGACATAAATCCAAGTCTAGACAAAGCTTTGTACACTGAAAGGGGTAAAAATACAGTGCCATGGCATGAAATACAGCTTCAAACTCTTCTATAATGAACATTGCGACTATTTCAGAGAACATTTTAAGCACCAGAGGTTCATGCTGCCTTCCCCCCTCCTGGTCAAGGCACCAAGTTCAGAGCCCCCCAGCTCTGGATCTACCAAGGCCACGCCAGTTATTTGCAAAGGCCATTCTGCATATTTGTGTCCCAACATTTTGAGACACTGTTTGTAAGCTATTGCCCCCCAGCTGAAACGTGATGGTCCTCAACCCTATTTTCTAGAAGTCCTTCACAACCTCATCACCAGACCAGCCAGTCCCCCTGAATCTTGCTCTCTCTGACCATTTTGTCCAGTTTACACATCCTAGGATGCCTCATGTGGGAAGTAACAGAAACTGTGTTGCAGTAAGCAAGAAGGGGGAGTGTAGCAGATCTAGAAACATGAAAAGAATGAGCACAGAGCCAAAGCACTGTGTATTTCACACAGTCACTTCCAGGAAGCCAGAGACTCCAAAATAGTCAGCCAGGGTTAATGGAGCATCCTGAAAAATCCCCTCCAAAAAATGCACACATCTGTACAAAACAGCAATTTCCAAAAATCCTTGTTCACTGAAAGGTAAGGATGTGCAGCAATAACTTGGTCCCAGTGTTAAAGAAACCTCTAAACCCAGGACCTAACAAGGTGCTATAAATGCCATCTGCTGAGAAGCAAAAAATATGGAGTTATTGTGGGGAGATGGACACTTTAATCCATCCTGCTCGATGGGAAGCAGGAATAAATCTAAATTTCTCTTGCTGTTTATTATAGAGGCTGCTCAGCAGTCATTTCTGACCTTAATAAACAATTTCCACCAGAGTAAGAGCACAAGACAGATCAGGAAGAGCCCTGCTCCAAGCTCCCCAAGCTTTCCTGGCCAGCTGTCACAGGGAGGAGGGACAAGTTCTGAGGGCTTTCCCCTGTCAGGCGCCAGCACTTTTCTCTCTGGCTCCTCGCTTGTCCTACTCTTCAGCAACTCCTGCTGCCACAGAAGCAGTGTTGCTGGGGGAAGTATCTTGGCACATCTTTGGATACAAGGAAAACTCCCTTTCTGGCAGACATGAGCCCCTGCGACATCATGAGACCCAGTGCAGCAAGGGCCAGATTAAATCGGAGGTTTATTAACACCGATTTTGAGCAGAAGCTTTGTTCGCTAGGCAGTACTAACTTTGCCAGCCCAGGATGTGTCAGGGGGAGGTTGCTCTGACTATATTTGCTATAATCCCAGATCACATGCTGCTGTATTAAGATAAAAATGTCTTTGAACTTTTAAATTTATTTCCCTGGATTTCTTTTTGGTACTGATTCAGCTAGGATCAGTGTGATAAGAGAAGGCAAGTTACATTATTCAACGGTGCAAATACAATCCTAACTGGTCTGGGGGAGTATTTTCTGTGCACTTTTAACTGTGAAGTTTTAAAAAGACAAGAACACACCTGGATTTGCATCCAGTGGAAAAATACCTACTGGGCTGCTGCTAGCTGTGCTGAGGAGCCCTTGAAATGAAAACAAACCAACCACAAATCACACTAATGGGAAGGCTGTCACTTCTGGATTCAACCCTAGGAATGAAATATAATAGGAGAAAAGAAATATTTGCTTTAGTCCCTGACACAAAAAGTAAATCATCTGCAGAGAGAATGACATTCCTCTCCTCCCCTTCATCCCAAACTAGATATTAGGTCTATTGACGTGAATAAAAGGCAAGAGAAAAGAAAGGAAAGACAAGCCCAAAACACAACAAACAGAACAGCTGTATATTCTTTAGAGAGGACAGATATCTATTATATCTATTAAACACATGAGACAATTACCTAGAAAACCAGAAAACGCAGTTCAGCTGTAAATTTTCCACAGGTTCCTTGGGGAAATTGGGGTGGGGGGGGGTGATGTTCCATATAGAAGGTATTTTGTGAAATCATATATACAAATATCTGAGGATTGAAACAGCCTCTGTTTCCTGATCTAGTATCTCAAGATGGACACCTAAGAAATAGAAAGTCTCCCACCCTGGGCTTGGCAGCTTCTTAAAAAGCACAATTACCCCTTTCCATTCCCCACCAATTCCTGGCCCAGCTCACAGCAGCCAAGGCAAGGCAAAGTGCTGCTCCCTCTCAGGTACACAGCCACTGACTTTAAAAGGACCAGAACATATTCAATGGCAGAAAAACTAGTGGTGATATCCATCACAAATATCACATAATTTCTGTGGGGCTTTTAGCCTTGTTTTTATATCATCTAATCCCAGACTTGAGCACGGTAGGATCAAGCACATGAACAATACGTATTTAGATGTCAAAATTAACAACTTTGAATTACATGTTGAGACATTTTGAAATATGCATTTCTAATCCAGGTACTCAGGATGTGGGACTTTCCTAAAAGCTTTGCTTCCAAGTGGCAGCTGAGCAGTGGAAAACCCAGCTTTGACACACTTGTTAGTTCTGTGGTTAGAAAAGAATAGCTGTGTACTCAGATCTCACAGCCTTCTGAGGAATATATTCCAGTCATCCAGAGCTCTGGTATCTGGCAAATCTTCAATACCACATACTTGCTGACTATCCTAGTGTGCTCCAGGATAATGCTGAATTATGAAGCCAGTCCTTTGCACGAAGTGTTCCCGTATTCTTTGCAAAAGACTTCCCTCCTCCACCCAGAAATTTAAAGAAGCGATTCAAGCCCCACTGTGGAAATACCAAGTTTGTGCTTTAGCTAAGAGGAGCGCAGAGCAGGGAGAGCAGAATTTTACAAGGGGAAAAAAAAAACAAACAAAAAAAAGGGTCAAATTAGAGCAGGGAGGGTGATATGGCCACATGGGGAAAAAAAAGCTATGCCTCTCATCATTTCCATATAACAAATTGAGAGCAAAATGCCCAGGAAATGACACTTTCAGGCTAAGTTACACTTGCTATGCCCTAAACTACAGCCTCAAGCCATATCCACAGGGAATATGCCTATTCCTGGCATGTGACAGGCATCAGGACATCCATGCCAGGTAAAAGGGTGCCAGTCTGCAAGGAAAATTCTGTTGGTCTCTTCATTTCAAGGTGGAGCCACGGTAAATCCACTGTTACAGCTCATGCCGTACTCAATTGGTTTCTGATTTATTTCCATTCCTCTCGCCAGCATCTTTAGTGATTGCTGAAGTCACAAAGGTAATCTTAAAGAAAATCAAACACCATTTTCAGATTGTTTCCTGTGACTTGCTTCAGAATAAAGATACTTGGCAGCCTTCAAGATTAGCAATTTCAGTGAAGCAATTAATTCCAAGTATAGAAATTTCAATTCAGATATCCACACACCTGATTCATTGCTGAGCATTGTTAAGAGACCCTTATTTTTACTGAGAATAAAACCCTGTGATTTAAGGACATCTGAGAACTACAGCTTAAAGTCAATACCAAACTCTGAGACTAAACAAAATAAACCCTTTCTTGCTTTATATAGAGCTGACAGGTTAGCAGTTCCAGCCAAACATTCCCTCAAGTTTCCATGATGAGTCACACCAAACACTGGTTACCTCCACGACAACAAGTTTATGTGCAAGTAACAGAAGGTAAAACTGAAATCACTAAAAAAAATTATTAAAAAAAAAATTCACAAATCCACAGTATTTATGCAAGATGTGTATCCACACTTAATATTAACTAGACATGTCAGGTTTTATACCATATTAGAGGCCATACCTAGACAGGCAGAACTGAGGTTCATTTTGTGTACAGGTGTGCTCAGGTTCAGATATGCAATGTTACTTTCAATTCTTAGGAAAAAGAAGACTTGCCATAAATCAAACTCTAATATCAGTGTACTCACAAGGAACCCCACAAAACCCCCAGACAAGTAAGACTGCAGTATTCTATTAGAAAGGTGATTTATTACTTGGCATTTCTTAAAGTTTTGGAGCCATTAATAGACTAGAACCACATGCTGGTTTTGAGCCACACCTCACAGTCTGCCTCTGCCTACTGGTATTGAAGACTTGGTAGTTAAAATTTCTACTCCTCTTTTTCCCAAGACTCTCTAAAAGGTCTACTACTCCTGTATTTTTTTTCTAGGTCTGGATTATCTGGGTTTGGGTCTACTTTACTTCACACTTTTATCCTCCCTGTGATCTAGAGAGACTACCCCTCCCTCCTCCAAAAGGAGTTTTCACAGGCTTTATTAAAGTAGCTAAAATATTTTTAGAAAATGAGAATACCTAGACCAGCCCTTGAAAAGCACACCTTCAGCTCTCTCAACAAATTTATGAAGAGGAAATAATTTCCCCCTACTTCAAATATGTTTATTATTAACATCTTTCCTCCTCAATATTATAGTTATGCATAGTACCAATATAATTTCAAATTTAGTAGTGAGCTGAACAAGATGACATCTTAAAACAAAACCAAAGGATTTTAACTACATCAATGCAAAATAACCAAAATAATATAATGATGCCTATTTACAATCTCTTTAACTTCTCAGGTGGAGATTTATTTCAGAAAATATTACAAGACTTAATAAAACAAACAAAACTTAAAATGTAGAGAATCTAAGTCTGCCTCCTGGCAAAAACAAAAAAACAAAAAAACAAAAAAAAGCATACACCATTTCTAAGGAGGCCTTCAGTCCTTATTTCATTTGATGGGTTTGAAAGAGATGATATTCAGTTATGCCTTGTCTTGATCCTTGGTTTTATGCACCAGTTTCATCAGAGGTTTAATCAAAAGAGGTTGTGGTACTGCAGTTGTTAGTGCCACATTAAAATCCAGCTATGGGCTCACCAAGCAATCCAGAGACCTATAGCTTTGCTCTACAATAAGAAAGTTTCATCGCTTAGGCCAAATTATGACATAAGTACAGTAACAGCTGTGCCTTTAAAGGAAGATTTTCAGTTTAAACACAATACAAACTGGAGTTCAGAGGGAGAAAAACAAAATACCAAGGTTTTAAAAACACCCCTTATTCTCTGAAAAACCCTTTCTGCAGAAACGAACTTTCCTCAGGGATACCACAGAGTATAGATTAGCCCAGCTCTCTTCAGGAGCTTTTAACTACTCATCATTTAATTAATGGTGATTTGGAGCACCTGGAGAAGTGTGTCCATCATTTCATGGCAGTGTGATTCATAACAAGAAATATAAGAGAATAATTGTAACCAATAGGAAATGTGTTTATATTTACTTTATTATAAATGTATTTACTATAAATATGTTGACTTTACTATAAATATATTTACTTTACTTTACCCACCACATCTTGTCTTTGAGGTGAGGGTGTTACCTCATCCCTGATGGTATCATAAGGAAAAGGGAAAGCATGTTCAGCAGCCTGTTCCTTCTTGAATATCTTGCTTTGCTGCTCGATTTCATGAAAATACACTCACTGCAATGATACTGAGCAATCAGCTCAAATTTGGTGTGACCTCCCTCATCTAAACTGAGTCACAACATTCAGAGTTTCCCCATCTTGGCTTTTACACCTTTCACCTATTCTAAAGAGCAGCCCCAGTACATGATGTATGCCTTTTCCATCCTATTTGCTGAACTCTTAAGATTTTTTTCCAGGAAAGATGGGAGCTGTTTCCATTTTACAATGCTTGAAACTCCCAGATTGATTGTAGCAACCTTATTTGTCACTCCTGCTCTGGAAGACACAGATTGGTTTGTCTCAAGCAGGTCTTGATGATCTATGCTTCTCTGTTTCCATCACTGAAACAAAAAAATAAATGCCCAAGTAAGCACAGGACGCAAAAGAATCGAAGCAGATGGATTTCAACCCCCAAGAACGCATCCATCACCTGTACAAAGTCTCCTGCAAGAGCTTCCCAGCTGATTTACACTTGACAACAGCAATTGTGATTGCTCAAAGGCTCTGAAGTGCTGAGAGCAGCGAGGGCATCCATCCTCTCGTGCTTTTCATAGCAGCTGTAGTTAAATAAATTACATTATGTGTTGCATATACCAGCTGGAGATCTGCCCACTACACTTTGCCCTCCACTTTGACAGCATTAAAAACAAACAAAAATTAAAATGGCAGTGCTGCATGACATTGGCATTACTTACCAAAGCCTGAGAAGGTACTCAAGTACCTCCTGGTAATTTCAGAGACAAATGCTCACCTGGACTTTAAAAGATGGCTCTACAAGAAGCACATTTTGTCGGCTGATTTTCAGCATGTAAAATAGGTGCTATGGTCAGATGCCTTCCTTGCATTAAAAGATAAGCTACAGCCCAAGACCACTGGCAATTAAAGCCCTGTTAAGAGTTTTCCTATGGCTAATAACAATAGGCCTCCTGTGACACCAGCTGGGATGACCCATAACATTGTGGTCTAAAGCAGCAATTCCCACCTGCAAACCCTGAATATTGTTCCAAGTCTGCAGGAAAGGTTTTGTGAAGTAAAAAAAAGAGATGCTGATGGAAAGGGGAAGTGATTTTTCACAAGTTTCCCAAGCTATGGAGCAGTGTGTGGCATGATCAGTAGGAAATGACCAGCGACCTCATGATAGCACAAAGAGTCTGTAAGCAGAAATATTTGAGAAACCCTATTCTTGCTCATTTGACCATCTCACAGAAGCTATTAAAGTCAATGACCTCACCAGAATGGCAAAAATAGACAGTGCATTTTGAAATATAGTTCCATAACACTTTTTTTCTCAGAGACCTCAAATGACATCCTCAGAACCGACAGCTTCAAAGGAGAAATATTCAATACTGCAACTTCTATTCAGCAATATTTCCTCCTCAGTTCTCAAGACAGAGTTAAAAGAAACTGAAGGGAGGAAAAGAAAACCACCAAGAAAATATGAGAAGAATTTAAGAACTGAATTGGAGTGGGGAGGTTAAGGAATAAGAAAGAGAAATCAATAGAATAAAACACAAAGCTCAACCCTACAAACAGCTATTTTTTAATCCACACACTTAAAGCTATGCATAGTTGCTTTAATTACTAAAGAGTGAAATGCAAGCTTAAAACCAAATCCTTGTTTGCAAAATGAAGTTGAAACCAAACCCAGAAAACAAAATCAGCCTTATCCAGTCCAGCATTAATTAAAGCTGTTGGAATACCTGTTTAGATCAGCTCCCTCACATGAGTGCTAGTTCAGAATGAAAAATTATTTAACTTCACCTGCAAGGGCTGTGTGGTTACCCAGAAATCACACCCTCTCCCTTTCACACTGGGTGCTTAGGGAGGAGGTTACTCTGCAACAGCTTATCTAGAATAGCCACTAAATAATTCAGTCCTGCTAATTTTCAGTGAGGACAGAGCTTACGGAGCCTTTTCATGGACCATAACAGATCCTAATATTAAACCACTACTGCTAAAAATGAAAAGCATCTACGGTTTTTTGGTTTTTTATTTTTTATTTTCATGTATGACTTTTGGGGCTCTTTGGAGAATTTTTTTAGTTCTTGGTATTTGCATAAAGAAAGCTTATTTTCGTTCTGAGTGGACAGGGGGAAGAATGTCCTGAAACACTTCTGCATAACAGAAAAATTGAGGGGAAATATTTCCCCTTTCTCCATGGTTGAACATTACTTCTCCTGCTTTCTTAAACTGACTGAAACGTCAGCATTTTAAAGCTCAGTTCCATAACTCATGTTCCTAGCTACATATGAAAAATATTTATACATACAAAATGATTTATAAATACAGTTAAGTGAGATTCTGCCAGAGTGTGCTGGTTGATTTGCACCAGAAATTTAAATTGTAAAATTCTTAATGGAACCATGAATCTGATTTAAAATAACATCTTGACAATTTCCTAGTCATTCACCTGACAGCACTAGGAAGAACAGCCTGACAACCTCCCTAACCTGTGCTCTGCAGATCCATGACACTGGGACTGCCAGGGGAATTTGAGGAAAACACCTGGAAATCCACCTCTGTCTGGAACAGAACCAAGACCAGAAATATTTTCAGATTTGGGACCATTATTACTAATCGTGTTTAAGAGGCATTTGGACAACACCCTAAATACCGTGTTTTAATTTTTGGTTAGCCCTGAAGCGCTCAGACCAGATGGTTGTTGTAGGTCCCTTCCAAGTGAAATATTCTATTCTATTCTATTCTATTCTATTCTATTCTATTCCATTCCATTCCATTCCATTCCATTCTGCTCATTCGAAAGGGGAAATAAAAGCCTCCAGAAAGACTATTACACAACTGTTAGCTGTGGCCTGTGTTTTCCTGGCCATCAGACACAGACCTGAAGCCATCTAAGCCATCTCATTCTCTTCTGATGCCACCTGCATTTCTCTCTCGTGCACTAGAAAAGCCAGGATTATTCTTCCACAACAGTCCAAGCTGAGCCTCAGCTGCCTGAATTTAATCTGACACCTAGAAAGTTTTGCCCTGAGTCTCCTCCATTGTATTATGGCAAGGGAGATGTGTCACATCACAGGGCCCTATGCTCAAGAACCTGCCTAACCTGCCTACACCTCGACAGCAGCCACAGCCTGTGGCCCCACTCCTGTCCTCTGCTCCTAAAATAACCTCATCCACACCGAGAGCTCTGACACATGCAGATACCAGCATACCGGTCAGATGAATCACCCCTGGAGCTGTACACATGTCACAGCCACGATTTCCAAACAGAAATTTTGCAATCTCTCGGAGTCGCAGCATTTGTTTGTTAAAGCCTTGGTCTCCCATCCTGCAGTCACGAGCCTGCTCTCAAACTGAAACCAGGGACAAGCACTGCATGAGGGGCTCAAAGAGCAGTTTAATGTGAAAAGGAGTTAAACCATGGGCTACATATTCAGCGATGTCAAACTGCTGCTGTGACAAATTAAGGGGCATCCAGACTACTTTTTATACCTAAAGACAATTAAAAAAGGTGTGTTTTTTCTCCCCAAGTAAAATGATGACATTTTCCACTTCGCAGAATCCCAGGATGGGTCAGGTTGAAAGGGAACAGAGTGGGTCACATCTGGTCCCACCTCCCTGCTCCATGAGGGCCATCCCAGAGCTCAGAGCACAGGATTGTGTCCAGACATCTCTGGAATATCCTCCAGTGAGGGAGACTCCACAGCCTCTCAGGTCTCTGTTCAGTGCTTGGTCACTGTCCAGGGAAGAAGTTCTGCCTCCTGTCCAGGTGGAACCTCCTGGGCATCAGTTCCTGCACATTCCACCTTGTCCTATTGCCTGACACCACCAAGCACAGCCTGGCTCCATCCTCTTACCACCCCTCCTTCCTGAAGGGGTCTACTTTCATAACTGGTAGTAGTAATGAAGTCTGAATTATTTGGAATGGATGCTTATACTTGGACTAGAAGTTTAAAGGACTAAGAACAAAATATTTTTGCTGTTTATCCCATGCATTTTATCTCAAAATTTGAAAATTATCACTGATTATGAAGCAATTTTGTAAGGGTTCCTAAGTTCATATTGAGATTTTCCAGTTGCTCTCCTGACATTAGCAACACTCATACATCAGAGACAAATGTCTTATGCCAAATATTTGCAAGGATGTGCCCAAATCTCTTCTAAATGTCTTAAAATGTCAGTTTAAAAAAAAAAAAAAAAAAAGTGTATTTAAAACATAGAAAATGAAGAAGTCTGGCTTTGGGTTTTCACTTACAGCTTCACCTCCAGTTGCAGAGGAAGACCTAATTTCTTGTGAAATCCCCCAGGGCTTTGTGGTTTCTTCAAAGCCTTTCTCTCATGGCCGAAAGCAGACACACTTTCAGGATACACAGATTTACTCCCATCATGAGTTCTTCCAGAATTTATCTGCTATGGATACCAAACACCAAACACTTTTCTACCAGCACTGGAAAAATGACCAGTGCCTTTGACGTAGTGTTATCAGTGTGACGAATCCTGTGAGTCATTTTTGCAATGACTCTTTCCATTTTGCAACTGGAATGGCAGTTTGACTCTCCACCTCCAAGACCAGCCCCTCCCTCGCAGCCCCAGATGTGGAAGGAACCACTCACCCATCACCATTTCAAATTATTGCTGTGCTGAAATAAACCAAAGTACCTTAAACTTTGTTTGAAAAGGTGAGACCAGAAGTAAGGCGTTAATTAAGGTTATGTTTCATGGACAACCTCGAGAGTTCAGGACAACCCAGATGACATCAACGTAGGGTCGGTCTGTGGCTCCCTATTTCCTCTTTCCTCCCAAAATCCCTGACAGCAGAGAAGTGATGTGTTTGTACAGGCTCATCCCTCACCAGATGGATGGATCCAGCCCAGCATCACAGTTCACTGCAAAAAACAATCACTGAAGCTACAGAGCAAGCAAAACAACCTTTAGGGATTTTTCTTTTGTGGCTGGCTTGTACAGTCAGAGATGTTATTCCTCTACAAAGAACAACATTTTGTTAATATTTTTCTCCTTTAACCCCCACTCCTCAAGAAAATCTGTTAATCCCTATCCTTCAGTGGGGAAAGCTTTGTACTTTATCTCTGCACAGTTCCAACCACTTATTCCTGGCTTTTTAAGGGAGCTGAAATGTTTTCAAAGACCTGGAATTATTCATGCAAAGAAGGGTAAAGGCCTCAAGCTAGCTGACACTAGTCCTTCCACATACTCTTAAGCAAGAGACATGAGGAAAAGAGGTTAAGGAGGCAAGGAATTCTGCAGTACTTACCAGAGAATCCCACCATCCTTTCATACAGTCAGGAGAGAAACCCCTGGTCTCCTTTGCCTTCCCATATTAACCAAAGGATCAGGGTCCATTGGATTGTGCAGTCTGAGGAGAAAATCCTTCCTGATGAGATGTAAATGCTTCTCCTCTTCACTACCCAAACAAGACATTCAGTTTCACATGAAAACAGGATAAAATAATTCAGTCTATCTGTAGAGGAAAGCTCTACAGACAGTTAGAGTTGTGTCTAGATTATTAGAAGGGTAATTTAAAAAGGCTTCTGGTAAACTCTGATTTCTCCTTATCAGCAATATCCTGAATTTGCTTTTCTCTCTTCCAGTAGGACAAAATAACACTTTAACCACCCAGTACAATTTTAAGTGCAGATAATAAATATTTCATGCAAAATGCCTATTATCCCATGCAAATACAAAGTTTCAAAATAGTAAATCAGTTTGAAGTACTTCTACAAGGGTCATGAATTTCCATTAGTGATCTCTATTATGCAGAAATTCAGTTGATTACTATCTCATTCCGCTAGTCAGAGAAGTTCAGGTGTGGTCAGAGAGTTGCATCTACCAGATTGTCACACCCTGGAAATGTGAAACATAAATGTTGTCTCCAGATCCTTCAAATGGAATGAAAAAAAAAGCCACATCATTATTTTCATTCCATATTCTTGAGAATACTAAATATGCACGTACACATTTCACTTCTTCCTAAATTAATTTACCAGATGAGTGGGGAGAGTTTAATTTTTTACAAACTCACAGGCAGTTTTTATCCAACAGGTCCATTTCTTGCCTCTGATCAAAAGGCTACCACCCATGAATTTTAATCGGATTTGCTTTAACACAGCGTAAACATGTAATGCTTAATAATACAAAGGTAGAAAGAGAGTCACCCAAAGTTTTTCTGTAATCCTTAATTTTAGAAACTTAAGGGAAGCCATATTACTAACTAACAGCATAAATTCTTAATGGGAAAGTGACAAAAGAACACCAACCCAAAAGCCACACAGGAAACCAGTCTGAGATCAAGTTTGAGACACAGGACCTCCCCTTGCCCAGTTTCCAGTTACCATGAGAATTTAGTCATGTGCACTTATTAATTTCAGCCTTGCTGGATCTATATTGTTGTGGCCTCCATCCCTTTGCTTCCCTTTATTTTATAGTAAATGTATTCCTATTTTGTAACCTGCTCTGGGAAGCAGCTGCCCAGGCCAGCGTCTCCCCCTTCGTATTGCCTCTGGAATGTGCTGTATCTTATCATTTGTTTTGGCAACAAGAACTACAGTATGTTTTTATTTGCATTTCAGTATGGCTTTTCTGTCTTTACTGTTCTGCTTGGTGTTTTTTGGACTCTCAATACCTGCTGAATTTCTAACCCCACAGTATGAAATTAAGGTACAAGCCCTCAGTTTTCATCCTTGAGCCAACAGGTTCAGAAGCTGAGCGCTGAACTCCCTGTGACAATGAAAGGAAAATTCTTAGTTGAAATTTAACATGTTTTTTCTCACAACTGGCGTGACCTAAGGGCACATGCGCAACCAGTTACCATGGATCAGCTGGTGGGCTGAAACTTATCCTGCCTTATTTATCTAAAGTGCATGTTTAAAACTTCATACAGACATATTTGAAAGACTGAAGGAGTTAAACTGTGCTGTAAGTTTATCTTGTAAAGGAAAACACCTATTTAAGCTAGACTGATGCCTTTATGTTAAATTAAATGGCCAGCAGAAGCCACAAAGGTGGTGAGGGGTCTGGAGTGTCTCTCTTATGAGGAGGGACTGCGGGAGCTGGGCTTTAGTCAGAAAAGACTGAAAGGGGATCTCATTAATGCATATAAATTTTTCAAAGGGGTGTCAAGAGGATGGTGCCACACTCTTTTCGGTGATGCCCAGTGACAGGATGAGGAGCAATGGCCGTGAACTAAAACACAAAGTTTTACCTCAACGTGAGGAAGAATTTCTTTACACTGAGGGTGGCAGAGCACTGGAACAGCTGCCATGGGAGGGCGTGGATTTTCCCCCTCTGGAGACATTCCAAACCCACCTGGAAACATTCCAAACCCACCTGGACACATTCCTGTGTCACCTGCTCTTGGTGACCCTGCCTGGGTAGGGGGATCGGAATGGATTGTCTCCAGAGGTCCCTTCCAGTCATTAGGATTCGGTGATCTACGCGAGAGCAGGTCGGGTTGGGGTGGGGGCCTGGCTAGATATAAGGACAAAGTTTTTCACCCACAGGCTGGTGAGGCACTGAGGTTCCCCAGGGAATGGGCACGGCCCAAGGCTGCCAGCGCTCCAGGAGTGTTTGGACACCGCTCTCAGACACAGGGTGGGATTTTCGGGGCCGCGCCGTGCAGGGCCGGGAGCGGCACTCTGGCGCTCCCCGTGCTTCCCCTCCAGGCCGGGCTAGGGTGGCCGGGCTGGGATGGAATGGCCAGGGTAGGATGGCCGGGCTGGGATGGCCGGACACGGCCCCGTGTGGCGCTGCCG
>VZTX01007335.1:269160-319050 GCA_013400915.1 Pardalotus punctatus | reverse complement strand
GTATGACCCACTGCCACATCAGTATTTTTGTTGTGGAGATGTGGGTGCACTGTTTAGTAGCCATGAGTTCCCCAGTGTACATAACTTTTTAGAAGGTGAGAGGGGTTGGGTACAGTGGTGCATCTCTGCCTTTCTCATGTGCATGTTTTAGAAACAGAATGAAACCTGATCCCAGGAGGAATTTCTCAGAACATCTCTTCTTTCCTTTTCAATAAGACAGAGCAAAGACATTACTTACAACCTACAGTAATCTATAATTTTAACAGCTGTCAGTGTATTAAAAGTAGTTTAAGCAATTGTCTTTAGTTGTCAAGATTTATAAGGATAAGAAGACATTGAGGGTGGGAAGAATTACACAATGGGAGAAAAAGCAAAACACTCACTCTGACTCCATAAAATCAGGAAACCCTGAAAAACATTTTGTCTGTAAAGCATTTAGGATCTTGATTAAAGCCATTGTTTACAGCCTAGCAAAGATACTATTATATCAGCAAGGTCAGTTTCACTATCAGGCTCATCAGCAAAATACGGCCAGCAGGGACATTTTAAAAGGGCTCTTCAGTTATGCCCTAAAGTGGTTTCAGTATCTATACTTTAAAAATATGATCAAGAATGTATAAAAATAAACTCCTATATCTCATGCTGATGTGTTCCAGTGCATTACTGTCAGACTTTAACCATGAAAGGAATAGCCCTTTTGTTCAAAGAGAATAGCTAGAAAAAGATTCAGGGAATAATAAAAGAAAATTCAGGAAATAGTTATGAAATATTGGGTTTATCCAGCAAATATGAATGCAGCTTAGGTCCAAGCATTAGCACTGCTGTTCTTTCTAGCCCATTAAAAATTAGCTTAGCTAGCGATTAGACAGACTATGGTTTCTCCCTCCTTGAAACCCTCCACTGGCTCTTCAGCAAATTATCTCACAGACTCTTGTCCTTGCTTCAAGGTCCTGTGATGAAATTTAGGTTTCAATTTACATTTCGTGTCTGTTTCTGTCATCAGGATCACCTACCTTGCGTGTGAATTAGGTTATCTTCAATAGAAAACTCTCAGACTGTTTGAACCGTGCACTGTTTGAACTGTACACCCTTCTAATACCAGTCTGAATGACCAATATTCATACTTTTCTTCTAGACTGAAAGCTACTTTTAAGCCCAAGGATGGATTATCTTGGAGAATATTTGTATTAGTGATGAGTGACTAGGGCTTACTTTGATAGTTGTTTGGCTTTTTGCCCCCACAATTTTAAAAAGAAAACCAGCAGGAGAAATGTATGACTGGAGGTTAATTTTCTCTCCTTTTTTTTTTATTTTTTTGTCTCAATCACACATGTGGGAAGAAAGTTCAAAAGAGCAAAAAAGCTAATTGTAAGTTGACTTTACCCTTTTCAATTATAAAGTGAAATTTCTGACCAAAATGTGGGGTTTGAATAGAAGATAAGTCTATACCAGGGATGCTTCTGAATGAGATTTAAGAACAAGTCCAACCATGTCAGTGCAGTTCTCTTTCTTCAGAGTTAAATAACCCTGTAATGCTAATTGATCTGTGTGGATGTAACTTCCACTGTAAGAGCTAACTGTGATACTGCTATTGCAATGCACAATACAGTCAGCTATACTTGGAAAGTCTGGATATGTTGCTTTTAAAAATTTTATGAAATTAAATGTTTACATATTTAAGAGTTTGTGTTAATTGAATTACCTTGCAGATGATTTTCACTAAAACACTAAATAATATTTTGTCCAAAACTATTTTAAAATTATTAAGCTGTGCATCAGAATGGATGTGTGTGTTTTTCCTATGTGCATAAAAGATTCCAACCAGTTATCCTTCCTATTCTTGAAGAACATGCTTTACTTTGTTTTCTTCATCCCCCGCTTTTTTTTTTTATCTCCACATAAGTGGAATCGTTTGATTCTATCCAACAGTGTCCTTTGTGTGCAAGATTCTGACAGACTTACATCAATATATTTGCACTTGGTAGGACTATTTATCCATCTTTACTTTACTTTAGTATCACAGTATTGTCAAGGACAGACAAGTAGACATGTGAAAATAATTCACAGAACCACTCTTACAGATATGGTTCTCTTAGTTGTTATAAAGCTTAAAGCAACCTAACAGCCCAAATATCAGACTCATTAATGAATTAATGTGCAACTGTTGCCAGATAGAGCATATAATTAATTACTGTTAATGTGCAAACGGTATAAGGTAAAGTGACTTGATTTAAAATGAGAAGAGTGATAGCTGACAGGATACTCTAGAAGCCGAAAGCTTTGTATGTCTGTCAAGAGAAAAGCAGACACATTCATCTTCCAGACAAAAACCTTAGCTACTTGAAGTAAAGGATGGCATTGTTAATACTTGCTTCATATTCTAGACAGGATCACTCTAGATGCAATTATCTGAAAATTGTAACAAATATATTACTGACAGACAATTAACTGCTTATTAACTGTATCTGTAACATCACAGGATGCACAAAATGAAGCAGAAATCAAGGGGTGACAAATGTAATAATGCACCAGCTTTATTAAAATATTGTTTGGAAGTCAGAAATAAGGAGGAATATTTGCAACTAAAAATGAACATTTAGGACCATCAATTTTATTTTTAAATGCCATTTTAAGCCCTCTCCAAAACTCCCAACTTCTTTTTTTCCATGCTTATGATATTAAGAGTACATATGGATGTAATACTGATTTTCCATTGTTTTGTGTTATTCTGCTTCAGTTTGAACATAATTGCAACAAAAATCCATGCTATTAGTCATTGTCTCATATTTTCCTGTAATAATAGCTTGAAATGTTTTAAGAGTAATTACACCTTCAAAGCATAAAGGATAAAGCTGTTTATGTAGGGGTCTAATGTGATCCCAGTTTATGAAACTGACATAACTTGTTTTGTGTTGGTCTGGTGGGTTGAATTTGACCATCACTATAATTTTCTCTCCTTTCAGTGTTTGCTCATTAGAAGAATGCAACAAACATTATTTACTGATTCAGAAATGAGGCAATAACTGGGCAGGTATTCTTTATAAAAAGGTCCTAAATGTAAATAATGACAGTTTCCTCTATCCACTCGCTCCTCCTTATTTAATGTTCTTATGTATTACTTAAAGAGTGAAATCATAGGCAATTTCGAGGAGATCTAAAGGACTAATACATGGATTATTTCCCCAAGTAATCAAAAACCCATTCAAAGTTAACCAGTCAAAATATGTTATTATGAAGCTGTAAACTTAATCAACCAAAAGAATAAACAAAGACAGTTCATTGATTTCTGTCACCAATTTTTCTGAAAAAATGGCTTGTCATTAATGGGGAGATAGAGACATTATTCAGAAATGTGTAGTCTATACCAGAGACTGATAGCTTTCTTAATATTAAAAAAGAGAGACAATGTATCCTTACACAAAACTGGTACTTATCTCTCAAAAAAATGAAAATAACTATTTTATATCACTTCAGTGTGCATTAAAGCAAAAACCTTATTTCTAGTTTTTTCTTAAAAAGAGATATTGTGGAGAATATTATGAGAGACATTTTCAGAAGAAAGAGTCCCATTTTCTTTCAGTTCAGCTTTTAAAAAATCTTTCATAGGTATATAGACACTTCTGAAAGCATGTGTCCATTTTGTGACACATGCTGTATGTATAAAATATTGAGGACATTTTCGCTGACAGGTGACTAGGAACTGTTGTCCATTTACTCCCTTGCAGGTTTAATTTAACTTGTCACACACACACACACATGCAAAGCGTGAGCAGGTTTCTCACACAGAGACAATCTCGTGCTCTTTACTTGAAATACTCCCAATCCCAATTAACTACTACATACCTATAGAGTATTATTAACTTTTGCTTTATATCATGGACTATGCTGAAGGGTTTGGTTTGCTTGTATGTTTTTTGGTTTTTCTTTGCCCTGAGACCCTGGCACTTCACAGAGTCCCCCTGTTCCTGGGATAGTGTCTATGTAAAGGCAAGCTTTTCTAGCTACTTCATAGCTCTGAAGTCACAGATGATTTTTTAGCTCTGTGACAAGAGAAATCAGTTTAAAATTAAATCAGAGATTTAATCCTTAACAGGAATTTTGGACATCAGTAAGAATTACAGTTAGGTAATAGAATTTTCTGTAACAAGAAATATCTACAGGAATAACCTAAGTCAGACCAAAGAAGCAGTTATGCCAGTTTTGTGTACCTGACATAGCCAATAACAGATGTCTAGCAATCACTGCAAAGGCACTCCTTAAAATATACATCAAATCTATAGCGGTTAGGGACAACATGCAGAAAGGTACTACTCTTGTGGTGTAGCTGTGTCTGGTTTTTCTTCCTTCATGAATGTGACAGTTACAGTCAGAGTATGCCTAATTTCCTGTGGCAGAGAATCCCATGGATAGCTACACCTGAAGAAGTATCTCCTTTTTTTTCTGTTTAGAACTTGAGACATACTTGTCTTATCTGATGCTTCCTACATCTTGTATTAAAAGAGACAGTAAACAATCTTTCCCTATTCACCTTCTTCCTGACACTTCTGACATTCTGCCATAACCACCTTAGATCATTTCTCTTCCAGGTCAGACTACTGTATTTAAACACCCCTCTTACAGAAGCCATGTCATATCTTTGATCATCCTTGTTACCCTTCGTGTAACTTTTCTTGTTGTAATATCTCTTTTCTTACAGGAAGGAACAAGAATTTTTCAAAAATATCTAAGATTTGTTCTCATTTTTATCCTGAGAGGTCAGAGATTTGAGCACTATCATCCATTAGAAGGGATTATATTTCTATACCCCAGTATACCAAGCCTGTCACTCTAGTGTGAGATACAGTAGGGCACGTTCTCAAGGAAGAGTACGTCTCAGCAAAGATTTTCAAATATGTCAGAGAGCAGAACTTCCTAGGTTGCTCTGTAAAATCCCTCAAGTGTTTTAGTGTGTATGTGTATGCGCATTACTGTCTTGATTTCTTCAACAGGTTTTAATCACCTGGGTTCTTGGAGCTTGCTTCATCAAGAGTTCATGCTTAGAAGTTCATGACCAGTGGTTGACAATTCCCATTATCTTAACAAAGGCATTTACCTCATGTACATGGTTTCAATCCTGAAGGGCTATTAATAAGGTTAAGGAAAGGAGCTGCAGAGGTTTAGTCTCTTAGTTTAGGTGGCATGTTAATTTAGTCTTTCCCTTTGTAAATATGCACCAAATTAGAAAGACCACAATTCCATATGAGCATAAAATATGGTCTGTATACTCTGCATTAGCGACCTTGAGAGGGTCCTCAAAAAAACTAATTCAAAATTCACTTTTTAGATAAAATTATGATCTTTAAATGAGACTAATCTAGGAAGGACTCAATTCATATAAGAGGTACATGATGCACACACAGGCTTCCAGGAGTACAAACCATTTTCTGGAAAGGGCCAGAAAAGTTGAGCCATCTAGCAGGATGGTCTAGATTTCCATCACTTCTCTCAAATAAACTGACTGCAGAATGAGGCAGAGACACTGACAGGACACTTTCTCACACCTTCCCCAGAGCTGGGACTATAACTAGCTCATTTGCACAATGCCACTTCTTGTGTACCAGTGACTCCACACGCTTGTCCTGAGAAAGCTACAATCCTCCACAAACAAGCTGTGCAGTCACAATGCAAGAACATATGCCCACACACAATCTGTACCCTGATGAGTAGGCAAATAAATAGCAAACATAACAAATGAATAATATAGTGCAAAATTCAGTGCATAATAAATACATAGAAATGTTCACAAGAAAATTATAAAATCATAAATAAGGGAAGAGAAGGCAGTGACTCCCATGACATGTTGCATCTCTTTTCTGCATAACTATTAACACCCTCTAACACCCTCTGGAAAAGAAACCTGTGTCTGGAGAAAGTAAAATTTCACATTTGTTCATAAACAAAAACACTGTGGAAGAATCTTCCTTTGAGAAGCAGTTGTATAATTCTATAACAGACTGATTTTTACTTTTTTTTATCAAGACAGCTTCTCCTGATTTCACAGCTGTTCTGCTTTTTTTTTTTCTTTTTTTTTTTTTCTTTTTTTTTTTTTTCCCCACAAGGAATGAGCCAGCAACAGTAACATTCAGAACAGCCTTAGAAAGTGTTTACACAGAACTCTTGGCATGACTGTGGTACCAAGGCAGTTACATATAGCAGAACAGGGCAAGAAAAAGGAGAGGTTCCCTTTCAGCCACAAAGATCTTGTTATTCCACAGGAAGTTTTTTTTTTCTATTTTCTTAACTCGGAAATATTTTTTCTGAAAAGATACTAATAATAGTAACACTAACACTACTCATAATCATGCATTAAAAGAATATTGTGCTGTATGTCATTATTTTAATGGAAAACAAATATATTCATATTCAAATATATTTGCATTCTCTGATTCATGCATTTGGAGTAATCTTTAATACCCTAAACGGAGTTTGTGAGGAAACTTAAATTCACCATTAATTCCACTCATCTCATGCAATTTATGCTGTTTGCCTAGTTTTCTCACTTTTCTCATTGACAGTTAGTGTAATGCCCCAGAGATATTCCTGCTAAGTGTGTATGAAAGCTGGCAAGGATGAAAGGACTTAAGATTAAGGTAATATATGATACCTAATATGTAAAAAAACTCCACTATCCAAGTAATATAAAAGTTATCTTATGAGACCTCCTTTTTCTTACAATAAAATTATAGCAATACGCAAGATATTTCAGAATAGATGAGGCATGTGGGTCAGTAGAAGAGGAATAAATTAATGAAATACTTAAAATTTTTGCATCCAAATGAAAAATGTGTATTTTAAATTTTCCATTCTTTTGCATTCTCTCACTTTTACAAATATTTTTTCTAGTAATTTTTCCTCCTGATGGAATTTGTATTGTTAGAGCTTTAAGCATATTTAACCACTAAGATAATGTGTGAGCCTGTAAAAGCAGAGTTACATGGTCTCAGTAAAATCACCCCTTTACAGTGAAAAAGTTCTAAGAGACAAACTTTGCTTATAAGTCCTGATTATGGTCTTGGTTATTGTTATTTTATGGGTACATTTTTAGAGTTTTCTCAGTAGTTGCACTGTAAGGGGGGTGTAAATATATATTTATGAAACTAGCAAACAGTATGAAAAATACTTATTTGCAGAAGCAACATTCTGTCATTTATACTTTTGTTCCCTGTGTGAGCATTTTTGTAAATGTGATGTTCTGAAATTCAAATTCCGAGTTTATTATATATTAAAATAAAATTTCTCCAAGGGTGGTTTTATATGTATGAAATTTCCTTATACTCTCAGCACATTTTCTGCGCTCCTGCCCATCTTTTCAGATCTGAACTCATCTCCCAGTAGACTCCATTGCTACTTCTCTCTGATCTTAATTTTGATTTGGAGAGATGGCATGAAGCATATGTTTCCCAGCTGGATATTCTGTGGGGGAATTTTTATCTGTTCGTTGCATTCAGTTCCAAGGGACATTAAGGTCCCATGAAGGAAAAGATCATAATGAGAAACTATCTGGCTTTCTTCTCATTTTTCAGCAGCAGATTCAGAATGTTACTTGCTTAAAAAGCTTTAAATAGAGTCAAGCCAAAACTAAGTTTTTCTCTTTCTGGATCTGATCCAGAAAAAAGAGTTACAGAGTCATATAAATATGATTTTCAGAGTATAGGCAAAAGGAATGTTTCAGCTAAAATTCAAATTTCCCACTATGGGAAAAAAATGTTTCTCTGATAAAAATAAACATGTTTTTGAAAGAAACATGAAAAGAAAATTTTTACATTGTATCATATGAGAGAAGAAAATAATTTCTTGGCAATTGGTTTGCTTTTCATATATAATATAAATAGAAGAATAATAAAGGATAAGCCAGTAAACCTCAGTAGAAGTTTTCTTCATTCCTTTTGTTTGTAAGATGTTGTAGATAAAAGTTTTCATTTATTTTCCTGTTACAGTTATTTTCAAAAAATCAATAAAAAACTTACATAATAATAAATAGGAATTGCCTCTTGCAAAATTAACAGGGCTAGAAGATGTAATATTACTTCAACAAAAGTTATTAATTCAAAAATAAATTGTTAACTCTTCCTTTCAAAGCTGCAAGACTGGTTAGATTATATATTCTGAGATAGCACCAGTGTTACAAATATGTTTAGGTTTTTTGAATGTTTAGAGAAAGGTGTCAGTTAAAAAACAAAACCAAACAAAAACCTTATGACCAACCACACCGAGATTTTTAAGAAAAAATTTCTTTTGTTTCCCCAGTTATCTTATTTACTGCTCCCATCCAGCCTTGGAAAAACACTTCATAACAGTTGGAGATCCTGAGTATGTAGGGAAATTGAAGTCAGGGGACTATGTACACTCTTTATTGTCAAGTACTCCATGAGCCACTTCGGAGATAGGCTTTGTGGTGCTCTGAAGAGCAGGGCCCACCTCAGCTGAGTGAGTCCTTTGGAAAGCATGCTCTGCTCCATGACAGATCCCAGAACCTAGCATCTGTCTTGGTGGACTTTAGGGAGACCACCTGCAGGCAGCCTGCACCTGCCAAAACATTGGCTAGAGGACGGGAGATGGTCAATTAGAGTTAGTTTTTGCTTTGTCATAGCTCAACAGTGGGAAAAGCAGAAAAGTGCAAGGAAATTATACGGCAATTCCAGCCAGAGGTTTCAGGTGTTAACTTTTCACAAGACTCTCAAGTATTTAGTTTAAATTATTTAATGAGATGTTTACTAAAACATCCAATGCAGCACGATTCTCATTCAAACTTGAAATTTGTAAGGTTTAGCCGTAATTAATAACCAGTACCTGGCTTCTATGTCTAAGAATAGCTGCAGTTTCTCAAAGCCCTGTGTTACTCAATGAGTGACGAAAAACTCAGTCCTGCTGCAGGGAATCAGCATTTTACAGTTATGCAGATGCTAAAATAATCTTAAATCAAACATATTCTGAGGGGACAGATACTGCATTAGATATGTAACAATATTATAAAAGACAACAAAATGTGTTTAAGAGCTTCATGAGTTTGAGAGGTTCCCTGCATTTAAGTATCCAAACTTAAACTTGTATCTAAACAATCAGCTACAGCACAGCAGCTTTGTATTTACTGGATGGAAGGAGATGTCTGATGAATTTTTAGCAATTCTGCATGGCTGAATAGATTTGGATAAAATCAACTGGTTATTCATAGAACTCCTATTTTAAAACTGACTCAAGAATGTCAGTCTGTTAGAGATATTAGCATTTCTTCAATTTTCCAACATATTTTTAATAATTTCTCTCCTACATTTTGATAAAAAATGGAAATACTTAATTTTATTCAAACAGTCCTTTAAAGTTCCTTCATAAACTATGGGATAAATATTTGAGAAAGGTTTTCTAGTCCCTTGGGGAAATCCATTCCTTCTCTCTGAGCTCTTTCAAAACTATTGGTTAAAAGTCAGCTCTTTGGAAAATACAAAAGATACCTAAACATGCACTTGAAGTTGTTCTGAAGGCTGATTATTTGACGACCTTATTCCTAATTTTCTCTTAACAAAATAGAAATATCACATTATAAGAATCTATAGCTTCATAATATACAGTGTGGGAAGTGAGGTGGATCTTAAAGGAAAGTATGATGAAAGAGATGTATTTCACACTACGTATCTGATGTGGGTAGTCTGAATGACAGGTGACTCTCAGGTAATATTCACCTATCATTCAGAGATGTTAAACTACTGAATGATGTCTTCTAAAATGCACTTACATAAATCAGAGCTCAAGAGTGGGTATATTCTCCATCAGCTAGCTGTGACCTTTTTTTTTTTAGGTACTTTCATTCAGAGGGATTAAAATTCAGTGGAATAATTAGCCCACTTGAAGACCAGCTCAGCTAATTTCACTTGTAATTTTAAATGAAACAAACCCACCCTAGGATTGAAACTAATTTTCTGATATAAGTTTTTTGGCTCTTTTATCATAAACTCTTGGCTAAAAGGACTGCCAAAAAAAAGAAAATGGCAAGGACTCATCATGCACTCTCTCCTCGGTGAACACCTGCATATACATGTGGACTTCTATAACTGTCCTCCAAAGCCAGGAAAATAACGACCTGTTAGAGAAAGGTTCCAAAATGAAGGCATCTTAATGAAAAGCAGTGTTTGTCCATGCAAATATAGATTCACCAATAATAACTGAATTTTATTCCTCAAGTGTCAAATAGGTGGAAGATTTTTAACATTGTTATGTAGTCTACTGGCCCATAATGTTTCATTATTGAACACTACTACTTCTTTCTTCAGTGCACCATCTGTTCATAACACTTTCAATAATTGGCTCCCATGTATAATATTAGTGTATAACAGAAAGTAAAGTTTGCTGATAATTCCCAAGGACATTGTTTTAAACAGTAACCTGATATACATATAAGAAAGTGTCAGCATTTAGCAGCTGGGAATAACGTAGTGTATTTGGCCGGGTACTCTGTGCACGACCTGATTTTCTTTAATATGACACCTAAACTAGACCATGTGTGCTGGAAAAGAGCCAAAATCTAGGTCAAGTTTTAAGATGTTGACATTTGCCAGAAATTATGTGATTCAGTGTTATAAACCTAGTGAAAAAACAGAGCAAAATATAAATTTTAGACGTAATAATTCGGTTAGTCTTTGACAACTGAACAAAAGATAATAGCTTTTATTTGAAGGAAAGGACTTGATCATTTAAACCATGTCTACAGAAAATCACTGTTATTTAGAAATTACAACAAAAATGCAAACATTTTCATTTTGCCAAGGCAGAGGTATTTTTTTTTTTTAGTTTCTTGTGCTAACACAGAATTTTGGGTTTAGCTTAATTAGTTCTTTTACTTTCTAGAGGCTAGAGGTTTTATGTAGTTCAATGGTATTCAACAAGAAAGAAAAAAAGTAAAGGCTTCATGTGGTTTCTCTCATTATCTGAACATTGAATGTCTCATTTTGCTTGACTTCCATCTTATAAATTGAACAAAAATAGCACAATGCTTATTCACAGAGTGTGCTGTTGCCGAGTTCATTGTCATTAAAAAATAGGTGGCCTAGTTTTTGACTAAGAGACAACAAAAATGACATTTTAAATATGCATGCGACTGCTGCTTGTTAAACAGATGACATTATCCTGCAGAAAGCGAAATCTATATCCTGCTAAAGCAACATGGGATGCCATCAAGTATAACTAATCACCCATTTAATAAAATATTGGTTTAAGATTTCCAGAAAGATAAAACTCTAGGATTACTTCAAGACAAAAAATGAGTAATGAGGGGTGGGTGCAGGAAGTGGTACTCAAAATCAAATAAAAATTCTATTAAAGTGATCTATATTTCAAGGAAAGAAGACAATTTTATTTTTTTTCTGAGCACATTCAAGAGTATATGAAGAATCTTTAGAAGATCTGAGTCAGATCCTACCTCACCTACTTCTCTGCATTCACAATGCCTTTTCTGACTGACTCTTTAAGGGTCAAGACGTGTAATACATCATATATATAAAAGAAATACAACATCCACATCCAAGAGAGCATGAATGAAATAATTGTATGCTCCAGCTAGAAGTCATTACTTAACACTTACCTGAAGACAGATAGCACAGTAGAAAAAAATATGAAGTAGTATAGAGGTGTCTATGTTAAAAAAATAGTTAAAGAATATGTGGAGATTTCATCTTATAATGTCAGAGAAATCAGTTTTGTAAGTTGTTCAGGCCTCAAATTTAGCACAAAATTCTACAAAGGCGTCATAGAATCATTTAGGCTGGAAAAGATCTCAAAGATCATTGAGTCTAACCACTAACCCAGCATTACTATGTCCACCACTAAACTATGTCCCCAAGTGCCACATCTGTATGTCTTTTAAATACCTTCAGGGATGGTGGTTCAACCATCTACCTGGGCAGTCTATTCCAAAATTTGACAAGCTAGGTCCTTTCTCATCAAGCAGCTTTCCAGTCACTCTTCCCCCAGCCTGTGGCACAGCCTGAGGTTTTTGTGACTGAGATGCAGGACATGGCACTTGGCCTTGTTGAACCTCATACCATTGTCCTCAGCCCATTGATCCAGCCTGTCCAGATCCCTCCGCAGAGCCTTCCTGCCCTCCAGCAGATCAACGCTCCTGCCCAACTTGGCGTCACCTACAAATTGACTGAAATGGCACTCAATCCCCTCATCTGGGTCATTGATAAAGATTAAACAGAACTGGGGAACACCACTTGTTACCAGTTACCAGCAGGATGTAACTCCACTCACCACCACAGTTTGGGCTCAGCAATCCACATAGGTTTTTTAACCTAATGAGCAGTACATCTGTCCAAAATTAATATTATTTATCATGCCCTTCTAAGGTAAGACTGATTACCTCTCTGAGTTTCCAGGACAAGTAGAATGCAATTTAACTGACAAAGAAAAGATACATAAATAGAAAGAGAATTCAGAAGTCAATTATTAGATAAAGTGCTGAGTGATGACTTATAACATAGCCGATGCAGCCAACAAACATAAATGTATTAAAGAGAAAAAATTATAAAGCTGAGGAGACTTATAAGTTAAAGACATTAATTAAATCTGGGATTCTATGTAGCCAACTGTCCTCTTAAAAAATAAATATTACTTTTATTAATGTTACTATTATGGTTTTCTTTTTTAAATGTGCTAACCTTCATATTAACAGTTTCCAAGATGAAAATATTCCATCATGATGTAGGATAGAATGATTCACTGAAGAGCTCCAAATAGTAATAAAATTAATGGCAATATGAGATGAACAGGGAATAAAGCTTCAAAGTTTCCATCTACATATATACATGAATGAGTCTGTATTTGTCTGTGCATATATATGTGTATATATAAAGCATATATATTTATTTTTTAAATAGTCCTTCATGATGACAATAAAATCTGTCCCAGAGCGAGGAGCATGATTTTTCAATAGATTCGTGACGATTGGAGCAAATTTGGAGTTTAAGGTAGAATAAGCTCCAGCTGACTCTTTCCTACAGTTCAGGCATTTATCCTCTTCCAGATTGGTTGTCCCACGTATGACAGTGCCCAGCTTCCTTCTGCGTCTTTACTTCTCTCAGCAAATCATTAGGATTTTATTGTTTTGTTTGACCAAGTCTGTTTTTACAAAACTCTAGAAAACCTAATTAGCTGTCAAGCACCTTCTACTGCAAAATATAGTCAGAATTAAGTAGCTCCAAATATTTAGATGTGATCATCACCTTCTGTTATTACTGCAGGAGATGAGATTGAAAAATATGAAATTTTCTGGTGGGTATACAAATAGAGCATTTTAGATAAATTCCAAAGAATAATCCTTCTCAGTGTTTTTAACTTACAGAAAGGTTTTTACTTGTGGACCTTAAAACAACTTTTATCAGTATAAGAAAAGGGGTTACATGTGTGTATATAGAAATTTATATATATGGATATGGACACAGGTATATACACACAGAGGCATATGGCTGAGACGCAATATACGTGAAAATCATGGTAGTTCAGTAAACAGAATACTTGTCTATTAGCTGGAAGGACACAGAGCTATTGTGCAAATAGTGGTACAGATATATTTATATAACATTTTGGGAAAAAAAAAAACAACCCAAAACTAATCAAAACAAAACACATTAAAAGGAATCCTGGATCTGGTAGTAGAAACAATTGATTTAAGTATGGCAGAATTATGCCTTTGAATTTGATACTTACCTAGATTTTCTTTCTGTTTTTTCTGATAAATGTGCAAGCACAAAATCATAGGAATCTGTAACAAAAGTTTTTGCTCTGTATGAGACCTGTGGAACAGCAACAGCAACTTGGAACTCCACTGGCTTAATGAAGTACCACAAATATTTAACCTATGTATGTTCTACCCTTTTGAAATGCAATCCTCATTGCTAGTACAAAATCTTTTGCTTTGGAGCGGATCAGTTTTTAGAAATGTTATTCAGCCCCCCATTGAAATAATGCAGTTAAAATTGAAGATGACAGAAGTATACAAAATTATGACCAAGACAACACAGCAGCAAGACTAGAAGTTAATCCTGTACCATGATTAATGTGCAGGGAGACTAAACAAATGGAAGTACTGTTGTACATTTTAAGTAATTAGATTATAGAAATCTTTGCCTCAGGGGATTGTAAGTGCTAGGTTTATAAAGCCATTGAAAAATCAGAAGCTCCTTAGGGGAGAGAAAAAAAAGAGTTAGTGAAAAGCCAACCAAATATGAAGGATCACATTCCCAGTGGGGAAACCATAGCTTGGAAGAAGATGAGTGTCATCACAAAAAGTGCAACCATGTATTGATCTGAGCACCTACACTTCGCTTCGTCAAGAGATCTGCTGGACCTAGCATTCTGGTTTTGATTAATCCCTTCTTCAGCACAACAGAATAGTTAAGGACAACTATTATTCTCGTCTTAAATCTACTCTTCTTTGTACCTTCTGACTGTGACATGACAAGTTGGGTAAAATTAGTGTATTTATACCATAATTCTTTTTTTCATTCACTAAATAACCAATTTTAAGATAACATTTGACTTCTTTCAAAAGAAAAACAGGGGGATGTTCCCTGAATTTGTTTTTATTAGGACTGTTTCAACCATTTCTCTTTGCAAAATTGAAGGAAATATGTCCTGAAAATATTGGGGGTTTTTTTGATCATTGCAGTTAATATCTTTTTCTACATTTTTAGAGAGCCACAGAATGGTTTGGGTTCAAAGGGACCTTAGAGATCATCTAGTTACAACCCACTTGCCCATGGGTAGGGCATCTTCCACCAGAACAGGTTGCTCAAAACCCCAGCCAACCTGGCCTTGAATATTTCTAGGGATGGAGCATCCAGGACTTCTCTGGACAACCTGTTCCAGTGTGTCACCAATCTCATAATAAAGAATTTCTTCTTAATATCTAATCTAACCCTACCCTCTTTCAGTTTAAAGCCATTCCCCCTTATCATCTCAATACATGCCCTTGTAAAAAGTCCCTCTTTGGCCTTTTGTAAGTCCCCTTCAGGTACCAGAAGGTCTCTGTAAGGTAACCCTGGAGCCTTCTCTTCTCCAGGCTGAAAAACCCCAGCTCTCACTGCCTGTCTTCATAAGAGAGGTGCTTCAACAAACTTGACAAAAATTGAGTTTGCATCATTTTTCCTAAGCAGTTTCCTGTGCCATGTTTGATAAAAAATACAATGCACAAGTCTTATGTACGTTAGTTGGAAATTATAATCTGTTTATTCAAACCTACATGTAACACTAAAATGTATTTTAAGGGATTGGAAGGAGGTACCATAATTCATTTCTGGTCTGAAGTGCTTTTTTTTCTTGTGTAATAGATTCTGCAAGTGCTTAATCTCTTGACAAAAACTCTGTAATTTTCAATATTCTTCTAATGATCACAGGGTATTTCTTCCACTCTCAGGACATTACCATTCTAGTGGGAATTATGGACACACTTTAAGAGGATTTGATTCAGTATTAGGGCAGCAATTGTCTGTTAATTAAATACCAATTCATTATTTAAAATGCTTGTGCTGAGTTTTAGGTACATAATCTGTAGATCTTGATTACAATTTTTTCAATGATAGATTACATGCTCTGGTATAACAGAAAATGTTTGAGTGATGCTGAACCACGAATAAAGCAATTCCTTGATGTTCAAGGACACCATGGTAGAAGTGGGTAAATGGATGTTCCATGTTAAAATATATTTATCTTTTATTGTTTTGCCTAATGCAGTCATTTATAAAATTCATTGAGTCTAGGGGCTTTTTTTGCTTTGGTTTTCTATCACATGAGCAAGATCACAGAATCACAGAATATTCTGAATTGGAAGGGACCCACAACAACACTTTAAATACCATACTTTCTAAGGGGAAAAAAAAAGATTTTAAGAAAAGGTGTATGTCCCGTCCCGCTGTAAAATAAAAGGGGGAGTCAGGAAGGATTCTTTTAATAGATTTCTCGGACAAAGAATGAAGCGCAAAGGCGGCAATATTGTATCTGGAAAACCGTTTATTGATAAAGAAGGGTAAGTGTTCCTAACAAAGGGGGACAGGAAAAAGGACGAAGAGGGAAAGAGAGCCAGAGAGAGAAAGCGAATACCAGACAGATCGTTACCGCTGTACCCCGGGCGCCCCGTCGGCGAAGGCTCGGCAGATGGAGCGTGTGCGCTGCGAGCTGCGGAGTCTGCGGAGCTCCCGTGGCGGGCTGGGCTCGATTCCCAAACAGCACCAGCCGCGTGTCCTTTCCGCGGGCGAGGAACAGGAACGGCTGCCGCGGCTACGTGTGCACTCGGGGAGCAGCAGCGTCGGAGCGCGGCGGCTGTGGATACCGACGGCTGTGTGGCTACTGCGGGACACACGGCGGCTGCGGGCTGGATGCAGGCAGCGGCAGCTGCGTCGGGGAAACGGCGTACACGAAGTTGTCGCGGCGACGATGCTGCCTCGGGGAAGCAGCGAAGCAGGGCAGGACAGGCGTGGACAAGAGAGACAGCCAGGGAAGGAGCAGGATCGCAGCGAGGAAAATGCGAGGGGAGAGGGGGGCAGAGATGACCCTCCAGGCGAGCCCCTCTCCCTCCAAGAAACCCAAAGGAAAATGGCCCCCGGTTGTGTTGCAGTTAACTTCTTCTATATGTGCTTGGTTCTCCTATAGCGTGACTTCCCGCGTGCTTTTCCTGCGCATGTTTTTCCCGGGCATCCGGGGATCTGCCCCACAGGCAAGGGGAGGTCGCTTGCAGAACAGCAGTGGAAGCTTTCTCTCTCCTGATAGGCTGCCAGGCAAAGCCTCCCCAGCGCGTATCCAGCCCCTAAAGTAATTTTTTCACCTTATGTATAACATATATTGAGGCATAAATAAAAATCAGATTGGTCTCTCTCAGTGTAATTTCTGTTTTCTCAGACCCTGGGGATTACACACCCCTGTCAAATAAGAATTTCTCAGATAGGTAGGTTTTTAATCCCAAACTACAACTAAGTACTACTCAGCTGCTCACTCACTGCACAGCTGCATGGTGGGATGGGGAGGAGAATCAGAGAAAAGAAAATAATCCTCCTATGGTTGAGGTAAGAACAGTTTAATTATTGAAGAAAGTAAAATGTGATTATTCATATTGTCATTATTGTTGGAACAAAAGCGAGAGGGAGAGTTAGATAAAATCCAGGAAGCACAGGTGATGCACCATACAATTGCTCACCACCTGCTGACCAATGATGGCCAGACTGGCCCCTCCCAGCCAGCTCCCCCTGGTTTATGTACTGATCATGACATTCCATGGTATGGACTATCCTTTTGGCCAGTTCAGGTCTGCTGTCCCGGTGCTGCTTCCTCCCAGCTCTTGTGTCCCTGCTGACTGGCAGAGCATGGGCACTGAAAGTTCTTGCTGTAGAGAATAAGCAGTACTGGGCAACAACCAAAACATCAAAAGGTTATCTTCATTCTGATAATGAATCCAAAACACAGCACTGCACCAGCTGCTAAGAAGAAAAGGAATTCTATTCCAGCTGAGACTAGGACAGTAGGTTTATGCTGTGTCCTGTATTGAATGGCCAGTAAAATGAGCAATGGGGTTGTTTTGGTTTTTTTTTGCTTTTGTTAAGCATTAGGTTATGCACCCTTTATAAAATATGATCCATACCTACTTGACGTGAGACTGGATGAGAGCTTAAGGTTCACTAGAAGATATTGCTAGTTTATTGCAATCAGCACTATTTTGTTTATGTTTAGTTTACCAGGGGCTATGCTGGGAGAGAAAAATTCATCAGGCGTGGTTTCTGTACTAAGATGTGAGCTACTGTCTTGGTTTGAAGAAAGGTGTCTGCTAAGGAAGGTGGGGACCTCCCTTAGAACCCACAAATTTGCAAGCCCTTCCCTCCGAATTATTATCACTTTGTAATCAAGGGCTTTGAGGCAAAGACACGGGGAAAAAGGAATAACAGTTTTTTACTAATATCTATAGCATGGCAAACAATCAACAACAACAGTAGCANGACAGGGAGAGCGTGGGGCGGCGGCTGCCGGCCCCTTTGCGCAGAAAACTGCCGGCACAGCCAGGAGGATGTGCCCTCCAGGAACATCCCCTTCCCAGATGAAAGCTCACTCACCAATGAGAAGAAAACAGCGCAGATCCGAAAAACCTTTCTGCCGCGGTAGCTGAGGAGCCTGCAGTTCCCCCCTGCTGCCTCTCCCATAGCAGATGGTTGAGTGCCTTCTCTGATGACCACACCTGCTCTCCCCTCCCCACGCCCAGCTAGCTCTTTGTCTTTTACTAAAGAAGTAAATAGTCCTTAAGTGTCCAGCCATTAGTAACCTAGCACCCGGGATGGGGGAAAAATTCCACACCCCTCAACCTCCAACAGCTACAGATCAGGCTGAAATACTTTTGTGCTTTCATCACTTTGTATAACTATGTCATCTGGGGTGGTGTGCTAGCTGAGCCGGCAAGCTTTGTGTATAAACATGATAGATACACAGATAAATACATAAAATTTAAATCAAGAGGTTTTGGCAGGAACTCAAATGGCATAAATGCCAGTGCTAGCAGAATAGGTATTATTACAGTTAAAAAATACTTCTGATTTATAATTTTTACAGATTAGATATGTCCAAACCACTCATTCAATCTAATTAATCAAATATCTTCTGAAACATAAGAAATAGAAACACAGAAAAATTCCTTTGTAATTTCTCTACATTGGGCTGGTTTTTTTTTCTGTGGTAAAAACTTCAGGGTTTAAATATGTAATTGCCTTAGATAATGGGGTGCTGCAGAAGGAATGAAAATTACCCTAATACCTTTTGGACAATAGCAGATGTTTTTATGTGCTGTGCCAGATTAATTTTGGCACCATTCCTTGCCATTTCCTGTGTGCAAACCCAGAGGGGGTGAGGATATCAAGACAGAGTTTGTGTGCATGGTCATTGCCAAGGTCCTCCCTCTGTATTGAAAAGGAAGAAGAGAGCCTAGATTTGAGCAGATATTGGACTGACAAGCCTAAAGACTGACTTTTTGTGTTTACCAGCAGAATGACTGTTTAACTAACAGACAGTGGCAGTCCAGGCTTCAGGATGCAGGACTGCCAGCATCCTTGTTCAGAAAAGATCAGGGATGCGAGTGAGAGGCCAGAACAAATCTTCATGGTCATATATCCTGCTCTTCCTGGCTGCTTTAGGAGAAGTGTTACAAAGCCAAGGGAGGGGACCCTTCCTCTCTGCTCAGCACTGGTGAGGCTACATCTGGAGTACTGTGTCCAGTTCTGGGCTTCTCAGAACAAGAGATACATGGACATACTTGAAGGAATCCAATGAAAAGCTACAAAGATTAAGGGACAGAAGCATTTTAACTGTGAGGAAAAGCTGAGAGAGCTAGGACTGCAGCCTGAAAAACAGAAGGCTCAGAGGCTGCAAATGTCTACAGTCTATCTATCAATGTCTACAAATACCCAGAGGGAGGTTGCAAAGAGGACACAGACAGGCTGTTTCCAGTGGCACCTGATGACAGGACCAGGGGCAGTGGGCAGAAGCTGAAACACATGGGGATCCATCCAAATATCAACACTCTTTACTGTAGGGTGGCCAAGCACTAGAAAAAGTTGTCCATAAAGGTTGTGGAATCTCCATACTTGGAGATATTTAAAAGCTGTTTGGACATAATCCTGGGCAACTGGTTCCAGGTGACCCTGCCTGAGCAGGGGGATTGGAGCAAATAACCTCCAAAGGTGCCTTTCAGCCTCAGACATTCTATGATTCAGCTTCCCTGCTGTGATCACCAACAAAGACCCATGGTAATAATTTTTTGTGCCTGTATAAAAGCTGGGTGGAGACTAAGCACTAAAATTTCACGCAGGACAATGAACAGATCACTAAATTTAGTCACCAACCAGCAGAACTTGGAACAGGCACAGGTCTCAAGGTCTGTGTTATCATCTGTGTCCCAAGTCACTTTCTCATCCTCAGCAAGGGTGCCAAGGTCTCTGCTGATACTACATCGTCCTCTCTGTCCCATGGTCTCAGAATGACAGGCTTTGCCTTTCACAGGCTTAAATAATACTCACTGTGGGCCAGACTGTGCACTCAGGTGGCCAACAAGTGCAATACCTCATGAATACTGCTCTACACCACCATACTTCAGTGAGAATCTTTGAAGTCAGTTATTCTTCTGCATTTCAGAAGTAAAATCCTAATTTCCAACTAAGATTATTTTGCTACCTCCTCCCTCCCCTTCACAAGGATATCAAGGGAGTAGAAATTCCTATGCCAACCAGTCATACCTAGCACGAGCACACAAAATTATGAAAGAATGCAGACAGACTTTTTTCTCCCTCCTTCTCAGCAGGACTGCGTCTCACCCTGCTAAATTCCAGCCTTTAGTATTTCAACTGTCAGACAATGGACTTTTATTTCTTTTTAAGGTCACTGATGCCTTAGAAAGAACACAGAAGAATGTTGGGTGTGCTGCTTTCTCTGAAATGGAAATCTCTGGTTTCAGTATATGTTACTCATTCATAATTATTGGAAAGCTGTAGGAAAGGCAATAAGAAAAGATTTTACTTTTGTGGGGGTATTTTTTATTGGCTGGGTTTAATTTCAGTCTTCTTCCTTCCTTTCTCCCATCTCTCCAGAAGTATTATGTATAACTTTGTGACTGGGTGGAAAAATTGTAGATAAAGGTATGTGAAATGCCAGTTGTCATGTATATCTTACTCTACTCACTGAGTACAAGACAAAGCTCCACTTGAAAGTTTGGAAATTGGGTATTATCTCCACTATTCAGTATTGAACAAAAACAGGTTCTTCATATCACAAGATAAGCACAGGAAAAAACCTGAGAACCTCTTTATCAGTGAAAAATACTCTAAGAACAATACATACACATTTGGATAGAAATAGAGAGTGATTACATTTTGACTAAAGTTATGGAAAAGAGCTGCTCTCAAATCCCTTAGGAAAAAGAAAGTCAGATAAATACATTCTACGAACAAAAACAGTTTAATCATATATGCTGCCTAATGCTGCTTTAAGATTGCAGTGACCAGTTTGCAAGGAACAGATTTCTTTGATAAATAACTCTACAGACAAAATACAGCTTCTCTGTGTGGAGCTTGTTAGTCATATCCTGATGTGTCACTGATGGCTCAGAGATAAAAAGAAAAATAAGGGAAACATGGCTGATCAAACAGGTGTCTGTTCACAGAAATAATTCTATATATGCATACATGGAAACATCTATGCACATAGACATTTACTCAAAGATATACATACACAGGCAGTTATTCTAAACCTGTTAATGCAAGAAAGGTTTCCAATGCAGCACAACACAGAAAATACTGAAAAACCTGTTTACTTTTGAAACAACAGAAGAAGAAAAAAACTCAGCCTTCCCACCCCGCAAGGTATTCTAATTTCAATGTATAGTATTATATAAGGATACTTTGCACAGTTAAATGAACGTAAGACTGAGGAAATTTACCCAAGTAGGGGAAAATGACTATTTGAAGACTTCATTTTTTTAACTGGCCAAAATATAGTCAGTAGAAGAAGCAGACCCAGCTCTGAAAGGAGATAGCACCTGAAAGGATATTCATTCTGTATGGAGCATAGTATTCCTCTTTTGTTATGAACTCAGTGATGTGCAATCCAGCTAGGCGTGAATTAGAAGGAAGGGTGGCATTACAAAGAGAAACTAGGATGAGGGATCAAAACCCTAGCTCCCTTCTAGCTGAGAAGGGAGCTAAATCTCTATTCTGAGATTTGAGATGGTTACAGATGCACTAAGAGCTCCTCGCTTTACTTGTGAAAGAGATAAAAACACTTGTGGTGGGTGGGGAGGCCAATGGTCCAAAACATGACTATTAATGCTGGCTCAGGAAAAAGAAACGTTCTGCTCCTGACTCAACAGCTTTATATCTCATTTAAAGTGTACAAGTAAACCCTTAAAGTACACTTCTCCATGACTAAAATTTTTGAAATCCAAATTAATTGGCTAATAGCTTGCCAAACTGGAGCGTAAAGCCTTAATACTGGGTGGGTATGTTTATAGGTTTTTCTCCTCTGGGAAAGCAAGTTTTTAAGAATTGATTGAAATGCCTTACTTTCTTAAGACTATTTTGAATAAAGCTTATTTTAAAAAATTCTCCAACCCACCCACCCGAGTGTTTTAGACTAGGCATCTCATTCTCACACTGCATGTCATGAAGCACACTGTGATACATTGTCATATATCAAAATTAGAGAGGAATGAATCATAGCAGATTGAAATTTTGGACATCTCACTTTCCATGTATGTGGTTTGCAAAATGGGCCTAAGAGCTCAAAAGAGTGCTGTTTTCTCTGGCTTCTTTTTTGTCTAAAGATAGGAAAGAGTTAGCAAACACTGGGAGCATCATAATTCAATTGCTTCCAGTATTTACATAGGCACCTTCTTTCTGCTCTTAGTGCTGCAGTTGTTCTGCTGGTCCTACTTCTTCCTCCAGACATTGCTTTCCTTCCTTTCCACTATGCAGAACATTATTCTTCCTTTTTCATACAGCTAACAGTCACAGCTTTAGCACCAGCCTCCTGTGACCCCAATAGATTGCAAACACAAGTGGGACATTCCTGGCTGAACCCACTTATCTGTTTGGCTGCTTGCCTCCTGCTACTGCAAGCACATGCCTAGGATCTTCTTAAACTTATATTGCATGTTCCCTATATTGTATGTGTGGTCCTTGAAGAAGGTGAGCGTTTAAATATAAACTTAATCCAAAAGTATAGTAATCCCCATTTTTAGACCACAGCTGGAATCCCAAAATAGAAAGATGGGAAGTAATGAAACCCTTACAACTATTGTTGAACCTCAGATCTATTCTTGAGTGACAGTTCTGACTTGGCTTTCTCCTCTGCAGCTCAACCATCCCCTGATGCAAACATAACAGTCTTAAAAGCACACTGGTGTGTCACCCAGTGATTCATCATCCTGCAAGTCAGAACTAGAATAATAATTTCTTGAACAGGAAAGTACCTCCACATGATATGAGAAAAGCAGACATTTAAAAAATATACAAGGAAGGATGCTTTTTCGAAGATTTACTAGTCAATACCCCCAGAGAAGTTGCTTAAATAAAACTGTAAATTTTAAGTCTATGCTAAACGCTTGCCCTAAAGCCTTATTCCAATCCCATCCATGCTGATGGAAGCAGAATCCACTGGGGCAGACACAGAAGGCTGGAGTAGCTAAACTTCAGCTGTGCTAAAATTCACAGCCTTTCACAGTCTCTTGTTACTGCAGAAACAATGAGGCCAATCAAGTCTGGGCTTTCCCTGTTTCTTTTACTGTCAAATTCTTCCTTAATCTATGCCCAAATATTTTCTCTTTGTTAAAATATGCTGAGTCTCTTAGAGTCCCGGTTTTGTAGATCTGGAGGTTATGAACCTAGAAGGTTTGACAAAATATACCAAAGGGATAAGAGTATCTGCCTTCACACTTAGGACAATAGTTCAGTCTCATAAAGGATATTGATAATCTCTGTGGGTCATACCCACTCTGTGGGTCATACCTTTCCTATGCCATGTCCTCTTAATGGCTTCCACATTAAGCTAGTGCTTGATTTGTGCCATGAAACATTACTCTTTATTTTCTTCTTTTATATTCATATTTTTTTTCCATCTTATCTAAAGATGTTCTCATTATCCATATAAATGCCTGTTTTTCTTTCTGAACTCTATGTCTCAGTGAAATCTTATGGCAGTGGGTTTGACTGATTAATTATGCATTGTATAAAAAAATCCTCCCTTTTATCAGTTTGAATTTATTTCCTTTCAGTTTCATCTACTGTTCCATTATTCTTGTCTCATGACAAAGGGCAAGTAAGTTTATCTTGGTTTAAAATCCCTTCATTTCACTTTTCTTTGATGTGCACCATTACTGTATCCCCATTACCTAATACAACAAGGATCTCAATATGTCTTCGTCTTTGGATGTTACTGGCTTTCATTTTTCGGAATTTTTTTTTTTTTTTTTTTTTAATATATAAGAACCTTAAAGGCTTTCTGGTAGATATATGGGTCCTGGTTAAATGGATTATCACTGTGCTTCTAATAAAGATGTTCTGCAGATATTTAGAAGCAATCCAAAGTACTCCAGATCAAGGACTACCCACTAAAATCTATTGTTTCTACAGTGACCTCTGATCTGCACTCTGCATATTAACTTGGTTTCTGAAAGCCTTGCTCATTCAATGTTGGTTTATGTTGCCCATAATCTCTAATTAGTTCTTCTCCAAACTAATCCTTATTTCTATTTTTTTAAATGCAACTCTCTTCTTATGTAGAAGCTTTGCTGTGGTTCATTTGCTCCACTATTCTTTTGCCCTTTGCTTAAGTTCCCTCCAATTGCACACAGAGGAGCCATAAGGAGTTGGGGTGCTTTTGAGCCTGTGTCCCTTCCAGCTCACGTGGTGCAGCCATACAGCAGCAGGATAATGCACACTGACCTGTGCAGCAATACCTCTGTCGCATTCGGGCAGTGGTACGGTGGAATAGGTCCCTGTGTATTCTGAGCGGGTCTCTGATATCGGACCACTTGGCCAGTACAGTCTGGTACTGTGCAAGGAGACCTTTTTTCTCACCTGTGCTGTTGGAAAGCACAAACACACACACCCAAGAGCCTCAGGAGACCTCAGGACACAAATTCTCAGAGGGCTCAGTCACTTGGTATTCTGATGATAGTTTATTCTCGAAAATGTCCAGAGGCGAAAGAGAAAGTGGGGAGGCTGAGGGCACACGGATAGAGCCTTTTGGGCCAATAGGGTCGGAGAGAGGATGGGGAGATACAACAATCCAATGGGGAGAAGGGAGGGGAGGAGCAAGGGATCATGTTGAAACCAACCAACCAACCTAGGGGGATTAACATACAAAGGTTACCATGGTTTTGGGACAAACCATACAAGAAGCATCCAGGGGGTTTTAACTGTCCCACCAGTGTGCTTCTGCTGGCTTGGGACTTCTCAGATTCTCTGAGACAGTAGAAACCAGTCTAACATCCCTCCTTCATGCTTAGGGTTCATATATCCTTATTGTGCTACGCTTTCATTTTTCCTGGTGAGAAGACGAGCAGTCTGATTATGTGAAAGCATAAACATGGTGTGCACTCACAGGAGGCCTCTCCTTTTCAACAGAACTTGAAGCTGGTATGACAACCTCCACATGGCAAAAGCTCACCTTAAGCTGTCAGGAAAAGCACAAAAGTCTGTTTAACACTATTTCACTGATTTTCCTTGGGCCATAGTTTAAGCAGAGCTCAGTTAAATAGTGCACAGGAGAGTCTGTTTTAAAACTCATTCTATACCTACCCGCCTATTTGTCTCAGCTGCTGCCTAGTGTAGTTACATTTCCAGGTGTCTAATTTCTGGCAGCGGTCAGAAGGGCTGTATGGTAATAATCACCCTCAAGAAAGAAAAGGGTTTTCTAGATTTTGTCACCACAAAAGGAATGTAGAGGGCAGACTGTCTTAGTCATCTCTTTATGCAATGGTCAGTCAAGCACTGGGAAAGATTCTAGTAGTGGAAAGGAGAAAATAAAGTTTAAAAGCTTTGACCACAAAATTGCCTTTAGTATAATCAGAAAAAAAAAAATCTTAAAATTCCAAAGTTTCAGTGTTGACAGGTTCTATATGAGTACTATATGATTTTATTTTTACTTCCATATTATTTTTTTCCATATTGTAAGAATAGTTTTCAACCGTATTAAACAATATTCTTGTGATACAGAACACTGAAGGAGAAAACTGGTATCATCTTGCCATTGCAGGGCAGATATTTCCTTCTGGCATTACACTTGTGCCTTCTCACCCAGAGCTGTTCATCTGACCACACGACTGTGGTGAAGGGGAAGGAAACACAGAAAAGAGCATGACAAAAAAAGCAAATCCCTGCTCTGTTGAAACTGTCTTGCTGGGGTTTAATTAGAGGATTTCAGGAAGCCCCAGACTAGTAAATGGAAATCTTTGTGATTTGCCTTGGTAATTACTGGAATGAAATTTCAGGAGCTGAGATAATTCCCAAGGGAAAGTGCATCTGTGCACTTCAAATTAGCTGCTTATATGCTCGCTTAGATTCTTTACATGCCTTCCAAACCATGCTGGCATACTTAAAAGGTATGCTCGTGTTGGCAGATTTAGAAGAAGGGAATCTTTGGCAGATTACCTTGGCAGAAATTTCCCCCCAGTGTTTCTTGTGGAGTTTTTCTCTCCTCCTAGAAAAGATATCCCAAGGGAATTCAGCTCTTTCTCCAGAGATATCTGCCTAAATCCCAAGAAATCAAAATTAGAAGAGTAAAAGCTTCTTATTCAAGCTCTTCAGCCTCTCTTGAAGCAATATACACCTGGCAGTCCTGGCTGTGTTCCCAGGCCGGTGTAATTTCAACCCTACATATGAGTAGCAGGCTGCCAGAGTTTAAGGTTTAGTGTCCTATGACCTTATAGGACTAACAAATGGAGTAAATACTATCAGAAAAGGGGGAGGCTTTGGTTTCTGAAGGCACACGCATTGTGCTTCCAGCCCTAACCACTTTCAGGTATCAGATTATGAAGATATGGATTATCTTTTCAACTGTTTTATTTGGAAAGCTTTACAGCTTCCCTTACAAGCTAGGGATTACAGTTAGGGCTTTTTATAAGTGTTCCTGTAGGCTTGGTGCTTTTTGTTTAACTTTTAAAATCTTTCACTATTCTTTTACTTATTTGTGAAGTTACTATAAGGTTCTAATTCCTTAGTATTTATTCCTGTTCTCTGCCAGTATTAAGCTCTGAAAAAATGGCATAATTTGCCTGCCTGAAAAGTTACACATATTTTAAACACACTTCTTCAGATCACTTTAGAGTTGCTAAGGTGTTTCTATGTGAAGCTACCAGCAGTTAACAAGCGTTGACAAAAGCAAATATTCAATTGCCCAGGTACACAGGTATCCAGTGCTGTTTGATGTACCTCAGATAATGTTTCTAGCTTCCAGCAGCCTCTCCAGAAGGGCATGAATCTCTTATAGTCTGCTGCTGTGTATCTACCAAGCCTCCATAAATGCCTTGACTTTATGATACCATTTCACTGGTGTTGAATGCTTTGAGTTGACAGAATCCCTTAGTGACCATCACTGGAAGCTGAGTTCTGAACTCCTTCTAAGGTTTTTTTTTTTTACATTATGCTTTCATAAATCTCCACCAAAATCTATATATCCCACTGCCCCTTGTTTTCCATACAGGCACAATTAAATATTGCTGTGTTCCATATCCCACATAACATGTAGGGAACATGAACATTCCTGGCTGCATTCCTACTATGGCTCAGTCTCAGTCTTGAATTCATAAATAAAAATCCCATGCAAATTAGCTCATTTATTTGCAGTCAGGATGATACTAGCACTTGTCATAATCATGTATTCTACATTTATTTCTGTCTCTGGGGTTTTTTTTCCCAACTATTCATATTTTTGTCTCCTGTTATTTATTTTCCTGTGGTGTAGCCCAGCTTGCCCATTACTGTGGCTACAGCTGAAATTTCAGCGTTCAAATAAATCAATTGCCTCGTATCTTCTTCCATTTTTGAAAAAGAAAAGAAAAAAAACCAACCGACCAACCAAACAAAAAAAGGTATTCTAATCTTTTTTCTATTTAAGAAGGGAGGGCTAGTCTCTCTAACTCTATGAAACTGAGGTGGATTATTTTTTCTTTTTGTGTCTCCTCCAAAATTCCATTAATAAGCATTTAGGTTTAGAAGACCTTTATATGAAATATAATTGATATAGGGATAGTCCCAACAAATCTGAAGAAGCCCAAACAGACTCAATTTTGTTGTTGTCTAAAATACACAGTAGAATTATATTTGTTATATTATTGTGCTTTAAAAGGCTGTTTCATGATTGTTATCCAGCCATATTATGCAAGATGAAAATCTGAGTGAAGTGTCTTGACCCAGTTCCTAGAGAGTCAATAACAAGTCTGGGGTCAGGGATAAATCTACCATAGTAAAATTGCTCCTGCTGACTGAGATACAAGAAGTGTATTCTTAAAAAGAAGCAGTCTCCTAGAAAGTGTGTTCCCTTTAAGCTTCTTCAGTTTCCAGAAACATAAGCAATGTTTGATTGTGTCTAAGACTGAGGGGTGCCCCATTTTTCTTTTCACAGATCAGCTTAAAAAAGTTCAGAGCCTAGGCCAAACTGAAGTAGTGTTCATAGCAGTCAAAGCAGAAACTTGTTGGTAGGAGGCATTACATCAAGGCTGTGAAAACAAGCTGCATCTTCTCAGTTAAGATGCTGCCATAAAGGAAAGGCTCATCTGAACAAAAGAACAGGAAACTGGTCCAGGGACACAAACTCCATCATGCTCAACAATAATCCCTCTCTTTAGCCTTGAACACTTGATTTACTACTTCACTTTTCCCATCTTTGAAAAGTTCCTGTTTGCAAAGCATTTGGAATCTAAAAGGGGTAATAGAAAGTTCTGTTATTACCATCATCATCATTCTTCTCCTGATACCTAAACTAGAACAACAGAAGTTTCTATAGATAGTATTTTTATCTAAAACTGGTAACCTCAAATGGACTGTGATTTTTGTTAGATAATGAAAAGTACCTGAATTAAAATGGGAGATAAAGGTGAGAAATAAAAAAAAACAGCAAAGAAAGACCAACAAAACAGGGAACAAATTTAGAGGCAAATCAGAAGGCTTAGACACTAATCACTTAATGCTGAGTATAAATGCAAGGCTATGGTGGCTCTGTTTTATGGAGGACAAAATTATAGAACGCATTTTCATTGTTTGACCTAATTGCTGTTTTGAAAATGGTTTCCTTACCACTGAAAGCTAAGGGAATGTGAACATGCTTGTAGACCTTTGTTCTTTTATCGAAAGATTTATGTTGTTAACCTTCAAACACAAGGTGATATATGGGTTCAGACCTTTACTGGCAAATTCCAGGCTCCCTGAACTCTAAAAGTTGGAATGCAGTTAAAATAGCAAATACAACTCACTTATCAGATTTCTCAGCATGAGGAGAACTTAAATAAAAAAACATCAGAAGCGGATATCAAATGGTTGTGACCTATAACCATCCCTGACAGGTAAGAATGGACTTGATCTGTGTGTGCTTTGTCTGATATGTAGAAACTGTTAACCAGGCAGAGAAAAGAACAATGGCTTATAAAGAAAATATTCCAGATTGTATTTCAGATATGAAAGACAAGATAATTTATGATGAGCATTAAAGGCATTAGAGACACTGTTTTTCTAGGTAGGTAAAAATGCAACATTCTATTTAACAGACAAAAGCCACAGAGAACTGATGGATTTGAGAAACTCCGACCCTTGTAAATTAATATCAGAGCAGACTGAGAAAGCAAATTAAGCCAAGCTATCAGCGGTCTTCAAATCAAATGTGCAAGTAAAGCAGTAAGATCAAGTAAAGGTCAGATTTTATGGCAAAAATCAAGGATTAAATCATGGGAGCTGTCATCATTGATAGTATCATATATTTCCTTTTTAATACATAGTGTAGTCATGGGCTGTGTTTCTGTGGTAACAGGAAAGGTTGACATCAGAATTATGATGTAAATGAATGGATCCTCACATACCTTGTGATTCACAGTCAGATTCCTTATGTGCATCACATAAGGAACTGAGATGTAACTTATCTAAGAAATCATTAAAAAGAACAAAGAGGAAAGGGTCTATGCACTGACAGAGGTCTCTGCACATTTTTTGACAGGATAGCAATAAAGAGAGCAAAGCAAGCTGTTCTGTAGCGTGCTTCCTTTTTAATTTCTCTAATCCCATTTTCTTCCATTGTTTCCTGTTCTGATGTCTTTCAAAGATTGTACTGCTAGGCCTAAAATATTATAAATAAAGCTGAATTAGACTACTTGACAAAAAGAATGAAATATATTGATTCCAGTTAAGTGTGTCTCCTTTAAATGCAAGTTTCTTCATAGATTTTTGTGTATTGATAACTGCATTGAGTGCAAAGCACATTGCCACACAAATGAAAACAAAATGTCCTTGAAACCATAATAAAGTTGGAAATGGCCAAAGGACCAGTACAAAAATTATGCTGGTTTTCACATGGAAAAAAGGTCTTGATATGCTTGAATGAACTTTTATTTGTTTGCATGTCCTCTTTCAAGCCAGATAGTATGTGCCAAAAAGTAACTTTGAACGAATGACATTGTGAGGTTCCATATTTGTTCTGTCTCAGTGACTTCCGGATCAAATGTGTATGGTTTACAAGTCTGAAGACGATTTTCTGGCTGCCAGGGCTGCAAATTCAATCTGGGATCAGAAAATTAAACATTGTTCTTTCTGGGCCCAAGTGAAAAGTTCACAACAAAATGCCAAACGCATCAAAATGCTGGTCGCTGCATTTTTAGTTGATCTTGCTTCTGTGGTCTTGTTTTCATTTAGAAATGCAAAGATGTTATTTTCTTTAATGTCAAGACTCAACAACAGTACAACACTTATCCAAGAAAATAAAAATGTAGGTGAATAATCCTGAAATTTGCTATTTTGAAATCCAAGATAGATGAAAATCTGTGCTTGTGTTTTTACAGTGGAGGATCTAATGAAAACTAGTCTTTAAAAAAAAAAATCCCAGCATTTCAAACAAATAAAAAAAAATCCAAAACAAAAAACCCCCATATAAATAACATTTTGTAATAATGTGCTAAAACTTTTCAATTTTAAGTTTGTTTTGGGTCTATTTACCTTTTTACATTGTTTGTGCAAAGATCATTCCCCATTGTTCTGACAAAGATTCTCCTTATTGAATTTTAAGGAAATTTTGATCAGTTCATGTTATGGCATAGAATTAACCATTATCACTATTCTGACTGTACTGTATCTGTATATATAACATCTGTTTTGTCAAGCCTGGAAAAAAACCCCTCTAGCATATGCCTCAATGAAGAAATAAGATATTTTCAATTCTATCTCTATACATTTACATGATTCCTTCTGACGCTGTAGTGTGAAGTGTGGGACCTGAAGCTATGGCTGCAAGAGGCCCAGTCCAAAAGTTTCTTCTAGTAAGGCAGCCTTTTGAACCCAGAATAGTTCAGTAAAGTCTTGTAGAGATACAGCAATTAGTCTATTCAGAAAATGCTGGGGACTTCAGGTCTGTATTTTAAATAAGTATGTCATAGGCCAGGACTAGAAGTACATATAAAAATAAATGTGAATGTGGTGAGTAAGCATGCACTGGTTTAACTTTTAATCCTCCATCCAACTGTATTAACACTTTTATTTTTTATACTCCATAGATGTTTTTAGTAAAAGGAGACTTTTATCATGTAATTTCATATGAACTTTTAAATTAATTAACTATGCTTTGTTGTAGTTTTCATCTTGTTTTCTTTCCTCTAGAAAGTCCAAAAAGTCAAAATTCAGTCTTGTATACTAATATTCAAATTATTTCATTCTTGCACAGTAAAGAAGCCATTTCAGCTTTGTTTACATGCACCACAGTGCACAAACAGAAGCAAAATCACATAGGTTAGGTGAAAAATTACCACCATGCAATAGAAATGTCCAGTCTGTGCAGCATAAACATGTGGACTAAAATGACATTTCAGAAGAAATCCATTGAAGAAATCCAGATAATAACCATGGTAGAGAAGATCACAAGGTCTTTTCAGGAATTCTATGAACCAAGGCAAAAATATCCTGCATATATCTAGTTCATGATTCATCATGAAAAGTGTATTTTGAAGAGGAGACATTCCTAATTTGTTGCCCAGAAAAGTTGCGGATGCCCCATCCCTGGAAATGTTCAAGGCCAGACTGAATAGGGCCTAAGCAACCTGATGGAGTAGATGACATTCCTGACATGGCAGCGAGTTGGAACTCAATGATCCTTAAGATCCCTTCTAATCCAAATCATTCTATGGTTCCTAACATTTGAATGTTTTCCAGAAGGAACAAATGCCCACATAGCTCATGGGTGTGTGCCACTTTAAGTCCTTGGGAAAAGGCTGGCAGAGGTTTTTTTTTCTTTTTTGGGTGAGACATTTACATTTTCTATATTATTATTTTTCTTAAATAATATCAAGTGACACCAACAACAATGGTAACTAGCAGCGAGTTGCACAAAGGAGAAACTGCATAATGGTCATGGAATCTCAGGATGGTGAACTGACAATCGTAAATGGGTCCCAGGATAGGAATCTTTCACCACAGCAGTAACTTGGCTGATGGACTCACCATGCAATATTTTATCCCTAAATCCGTGTGGATTAGATGAGAAAAATGGGGAACATCTCTCCACACAGACCTTGAAACTGAATTTTACAATCAGACAGCAGCCATGAAGCTTATAAAAATGGTCCACAAAGCTGCACTAAACCTAACTTTTTGCTTCCCTCTACCAGACATTTTTAAGAGGGCAGTCAAAAATATCTTCTCACTACCCGTACACTCATTTTATCTCAGTTATGTGGCATACAGAGATGTGATGAACAATCACTGTCTATTTAGATGCAAGTTGAAGAAACATGCTTTGACCATTACTCTAAAAGTATCAGATGCCATCTGCAATTAAAATTATGTAAATCTATTCTGCTGAGGAACAATTAAATAGCATTTCTAGGAGTATTTCTGATGACATTTCAAAATGACAGAATGTGAGGTTTCTGTGCCATTTATTTTAAAGTTGTCCTATTATTTAGGTGAAAAATAGACAAAATATGTGTTTGCATTCATTTCTTACAATTTTGCCTGTATATTTATAACAGACCAATTAAAATTAACAAAAAAAAATAAAAAACAAGCCTAAGTTTAAGATTTGCATGATTTTGTCGATTAAGCATATTAGAAAGTTATCAGCCTCTACTGCATAAAGCAAGAATCAATTAAACCTGTTGTTTTTTTTCCTAAATGAAGACGGGTCAAATTATAATCTCACCACAAAATTTAGTTTTCAAGCAAATTCAATTTTTCCAGTAGTCAACTTCATGATCCTTTAAGCATGCCCTAAAGGCAAAAACATCCATGTTGTTTTAGGGGAAGAAGGGAGAATGAGTTTCAGAACTAAAAATTCAGCAAGGAAAAAAACCCATTAAAGTCCCCTTTCTTAACTGAAAAAGCTTCCATTTATATGTCTGTGTTATTTATTTTTATAATGAAATATATATGTCTGTGCTATATATTTTATTATATAGGCTGATATCACTTCCATTATCACTGTGAGAGAGTGCCTCCTTCCTAGGTGGTGTTACCCAAATTGGATCCTTCATGGTCTTAAGACATGGAAAAACAGCCCTTGACTTCTAAATGTATTTTAAGTAAGCAACAACAACAACAACAAAAGTGCAAAAAAAAAAAGTGAGTCAAGGTTTTAATTAAATTTCATTTCCAGAATATTTTTAAAAGTGTTGAATTTTTTTTTTTTTTTTCATTAATAGAGGCTAGGAATCACTGTGTAAAGCACAAATTATCTCTCAAGAAGAGAGGGCTGAAGAATTTAAATTGCACATACTACAACCAGTCCAATAGACTTGAAAGCTGTGAGTGACACTGGCATTTTACCAGTGGAACAACTTCATTACCTGGTTTTCACATGATTATCAAAGGTCTATCACTTTAATGATGTGCTGTTTTCTGAAGTAGGACAGCTGTTGAAATCTTTAAGTGATAAAGTGCCCTTCAGAAATAAAATTATAATCTCTTCACCACATGCAAATAAGTGGTGGTAATCCTGGCTTCTGTTGAAAGCTGCTCATACAAAAATAACAAGAGCTAAAGTCCTGGATATACCCACAAGTATTGATTATCACATAGAGGCAGGTATGCCAGATCTTCTCTAGCCACATTTATATTACATGTTTTAGCCAGCCTGATTCTGAGTCAGGTGCTTTGCTGTAATTTCTGCCAAACCCTTGGGAAAAAAAAAAAAAAAAAAAAAAGAAACCAGAAAAACCCTCAAACATTAATTTGGAAGAATTTGAGACATGAGGTTGGAAGCTTTATCTGCACATGGACAAAACACATTATAACTTCACCTTCTTCCTCCGTGCAATCTTGGTTTCCTTTGCTTTTGAAGAACAACAAAAATATGATGAGGATTATTAGGACCTTTCAAGAATTATATTTTAAAAAGAGCAAAAGATCAGCACTATAATTTGAGGTTTTCATGTGCTAAGTCAGTGAAACCATGTCAGATCAGTTCTGTTGATTTCCTACAGACAAAACATTCTAGTGGTATCAGGAAAAATATTCTGAAAAACTTTCAGAGAAGCAAACTTTTTATGGAAATATTTCTCATCATTGATCACCAGAAAACCAAAATTGTTGTGACAGATATCAGAGTTCCAAAAATGAGGTTTCTTAACCTCTTCTAATAAAATATCAAAAAATATTTTTTCTAGAGGAATCTACAGGACATTGTGGACTAAGCAAATTATATTAATGAAAAGAGAAAAAAGACAGCAACATTTAGTTAACTTGGTTAATGCAGAGGTTTGAAAGCTAAGGAGATAAAAGGTAGTATTTGTTACTCTCTTTCCAAATTCAAATGTGAAATTTTAATTCCAAGTTGTAAAAACTTTAAGTACCCTACATTGTCCAGAAAAAGAACTTGCAGCAAAACTGTGATATGAAGGCAATTAAAATATTTAGTCAGAAAAGGTAATAAAACACCCATATTCTCAGACTCACTGAGAGTATCTTCATTCATTCTTGAAGAGAGCTTTTCCTGGGATGGTCTCAGAACTCAAAACAATATACACTATATGCATCAAGCATAAAGATCTCTGAGAGTTTCTTCTCAAGGACAGAAACTACTAGAAGAGAAATCGCTGTGGAGAGGAAACTTAGATGCCCCTAAGCTACAGACTCATGATCTGTTCTCAGTATGGTGCACACTTTGTTTTCCAGGTAATATTAAAAAGGTATTTCCTTATAGATAAAGACTTCCACTTATTTTGACTGGGATTTATTAAAACCTGTTTGATAGACATTTTGCTTCCAGTAATTTATTTATTCTTTCCTGAGAAAGGAAAAAAATTTCTCATAGAAAATTATATACCAAATTTAGTTCTTAAATTCTATCCTTTTCAAGATGTTACCCAGATTGACAAGGAGGTCAGCGATGTGCTGAGTGTTGCTACAAAGATTACAGAAAGTGCACTAAAAGTGCCTTGACTGTCAATGCCTTGATGGCTTCAGATCACATTTTGGTGTCTAAGAGTTTCTGTTAGCCTGAGCTCAGTATTTCACCCACTGGCTTTTCCTCAGCCAACTATGGCATGGATTCAGAACACAATTCTGATGTAAAGTTATTCCAGGATCTCAAACAGTATGCAATGTTTAAAAATAAATCTAAAAAAAAATATTATTTGTCCCAAAAGACTTTGTTCTGCTTGTGCAGAGGCAGAGTTCTCAACCTGAATCCAATCAATTTTTCCACAATGTAGCTGACAATTTTGCCCATAATCAAGAAGCACTCCAATCGGTTCAGTGAATCATTCAAGGTTAACCAAACAACCTGGCACCCAAGAATTGTTCTGATTGAGATTTTATGGATGTTATGACAAATGTATTCCAAGCCTTGAAGAAAATATCTTTACAACTCCAGATTCCTGTCTTTGCCAAACTAAAAAAATAAGCACCTATGTCAGTATTTTAAGGAAATCAGGCACAGAGCATTGTTAATTATATCAGAGAATGTTTTAAAGTCTACCAGCCAATGGCCAAAGTGAGGTGTCAGAGGAAAGAAAGACTTAGAAAAGAAAGAAACACAGAATAAATTATTTGTAAAAGTTAGAAACAATAATATAGGCACACATGCTACAAGAGAAACCAAAATCATGACAGTATCTGCCAAGCATAATCCTCCTTACAAGTGTGTTTTCTTCAATTTCTCTGCATTATGAGAGCCTTGTGCTCTGTCTGGTCAGGCAATGCTATCACCTAAATTAAACTGAGTGTGCTGATTGAATGCAGTTCTTGTCCCTCAATATTTGACATTTTACCTTTTACTTTAAAAGTGACACTGTTTGCTCTTTAGTTTATATTTTACTATTAATGATGCTGTTTCCTAATGAAAGTCTGCAAATGTATTTAAAGGAATATTCAAATCTCAATTTCAAAAACAGGTATTTTTAATATTTTAGTTGCTTTGTGTGAGCAGCATGTTATAATATTTTTTTCAAAATGGGTGTTATGGAAAAAGGTAGTAATGGTGGAGTTATAAAAAAAGGAAGCTGTGTATCTGAGGGTAAAGTAATTTATTCCATAGTGAAATAATTACAAGTTATTCAGAGTTATTTCATCTTACATTTTTTATCCAGCAGTTTTTCATATAAGGAGAGTGGCAATGAAATTTCAATAAAATAATTTTTAAATTCTAGTAAACTGAGTGGTTGGGTTGGAGAAAATATATAAAAATAAGTAAAAATATAACCATGGAACATCTTCATTTCAGTTTGTTCAAAATGTTTTCTTTTCAGAATTTCTCACTGCCTTAAAACATGGAAAAAACAGTTATTTATGTCTTCTTTCCTGGAAAATAAGCTCTTAATGTTCTAATTTTGTGGGATTTTGAGCTGCCTTTTAAATTTGAATAATTTATTCTATTATAAGCACTTTCATTTGAGAGTAAAGCACTGGTGAAGAAATTTTGTGTGGGTCTGGATCAAAGTTACAGAATTCAGTTATGAAAACAACTTTCTCAAATCTCTGCAGAAATCCAGAGGCTGTTCTTCCAAAATGACAAATAAGTGTGTATAGATGGATAGATAGATAGATGGATAGATAGATAGATAGATAGATGTCTGCTTAAATATATATGAATATACATATATATGTGTTTGCATAGGTATGCATATACACACAGGAGTTATTTTTGTTACAAATTAGTGGAAAAATATCAATATGACCTGTAAATATGCAGTTTGACATAAATGTTTTACTCTAAAACCTTACAATTAAAGGTTCACTTCTAAAGCTAGTGGACAATGAATTCAGTCTACTGTTTTTCCTATCCTGTACTCTTTTGCTGTACTCCAGTTTTGAGAAGTTCTGGATCTATATTTATTATAGACATTTGGAAATGCCTATAGACATTTGCTCATGCTTTCAATCAATTCTTGTCCTTAGTAAATATTTCCTGTGGTTATTTCAATATTATATTTGTTCATGTGCTTCTCAAATTAGTAAGATCAGGCCAATCAATCTTTCTCTGGAAATTTCTTTGTGTGCATGAAAAAGTGTATTTAGGTTTATGATTGATTATTGATGACTAATAAAAACTGTAAACTTTCCAAAACTCAGAAATATAATATTGGAGTAAATATTCTCTGCATAACGCAAATGTTAGTAGCCAGTCATTTCAATCATTTTCAAGGAATCTTCCTAACCCACTGTCACCAGCAGTAGAAACTGTGACTCTCAAAACTATGTCATAAATAACCCTTTTCTCTTAATCATCTTCCTTCTTCTCCTTACCATACCTTTCTTTATAATGCTTCAGATATTCCTTGCAAATACCACAAACATTTCACCTGGAAACCTAACCCCCCTTTTCCATGATAATTTTACCTCACTGCTCAGTCAACACCGCATTGAGCATTTTATACAGCAAGGCAAACTTCCTTTGTTCTAATCAAAAGCAGAATAAACATTTCTCAAAACTATTAACATATTATTGGTATGCAACCTCACTTGATTTTTCAGCTCATTTCACTTCATGATTGTGAGATGATCAGGGAGAGAATAGATAATTTCCAAACAAGATGGTAACTAAAGCTGTTTAGAACCGTCTCCGGTTTTGGGTCAGTCCCTGATGTGCACAGCATTAGCAGTCCTGCATGGCTGCTTCATCTTAAGTCAATAATTTTTGCCTTCAAAAGAAAATACTTGAAACTGACTACTTCTTTATAAATTATTCTGCAATTCAAGATAAAATGTCATAACATTATTTTAAACTCATAGAGCATTTAGCCGCATACTATGTATAGCATCTATTAGCATAATACCAGATAACATGAGGTGATATGCTAACAGGAGAAGGATATTATTGGCATGGTCCAGCACAGCAAACTCTGACATCTGTTTGGCAATATTTTGCATGTGTAAATTCTGCAGCTCTGTCTGTCTGTGTTTAATGAACTTGTCTGGAAATTCAGAGCACCTAACTGGGAAATTATCTATAGTAACAGCACAGCAGCAGTCTGTTTTAATTTAGGCTGTCTGCAAGCTACTGCTATGAAAATTAACAACTCTTAAGTGTGTTAAATAATCCCTGGCCTTTGTAATAATTGAGCAGGCTGAAAGAAGTCATACAACTTGTATTATCTTGTTGTCAAACACCAGCTGACATTTTTTCCCTTTGTATATTGATTTGGAGAATTAAGCTGCCTCTACTTAGATATGTGAGCCTGGAAAGATTTTAAGGACTGCTAGCAAAATCCTCAGGCTACCAGTTTTAAGGTAGTAATGTCAAATGGGATTTAATTTCTGACCCTGTGTTTGTACCTCCTGAACAATTCCAAGAGGGGGCAATTGGGGTGCAAATTAATTTATCTTCTGCCTATTTATAAGGCTTCGGGCCAATAAGTAGTGACTGAGAATTGAAGACAGGTTCAGTGATATGAGTTTGATAACAATGCTCTGCAGCCCCAACATATGGTCTTTATGTTTTCCTGTAAATTATGCCTAGTAATGCTTTATGCAATCAATTAGCTGCCCTGCACTGACTTATTAATACTGCAGCCATTGTACGTGCTGGAGTCAGACAAAGAATGCCATTCTGGGAGCAACACAGGTTTCCTTAGCACTTATTTGGTGATGTTACCACCTGACACTGGTGGCACTCTCACCCTCAGAACAGATGGGAGAGGAGAACAAAATAAGGTAACTCACAACACTGGAGGTATCACAGAACCTTATTAACATCAGGGATGCTCTTGCAACAATGCCAAGAAACTCTGGCTGAGGCCAGCATTTTGTGTTGCCAGGCAGAGATACACATGAGCATAAGATGTGGTTCTAACAATGTTTCTCTATCCTGGACCAAAATTCTGAAGCTACAAACCTCTGCAGGGAATGATGTGGATGGTGCTCTACTGTTGCCCAGCTCCTCCAACTCAAAGAAATATAAACTTCCTCAGGCATATATTATCTCATTTTTCTGCAACAGCTTCTGATTGATGGCCAGTCTTGTTTTGTGGTAACCTTAAAGAGTCAGAAGGTGATATTGATTTTCAGAGAACTAGTGCTGAGGTGACTTTATTTCCCACTTCTTTGGCACTGAGAATAACTATTAGCTTGCTTTTTCAGAAGTTTGATTTTTCATTCTCTGGTAAGGTACCTAGAGACTGGAACAGCCATTAATTATAACTTTTTTGGTTCATGGAACAAAAAATGCCAATAAACACATGCATTGTCATGGGATAAGGAGCGGTTGAAGATCTCAGTTCCTGGAATATAAATGTAGATGTGGATAGATAGCTCACTGCAGGCAGGTGGAAGAAATCCATCATTTTCCAGACAGTTTCCTAGATTACTTCTGTAGCTATCACCAGGGAGAGACCATTACAAATTGATGGTATTGATGACTGACCTCTTGCTTTGGGGTCTGACCATGAGCAGAGAGGTCTTGAAAACTTCTAAATCTTTCCTTCAATTTCAGTTCAATAACATTTCATATCAGAAATGTTTTGTTTCTGTGCTCAGCAGGGAATTTAGATGAATATTTTGCACTTTAATGTACTTTGCCTTATATTACTTCTGTAAAAATATGACTGAAAACAACAGTCCACAGAACCTGAAATACTTGAATTTGAATATTAATAAAATGAAGGACACAAATATCTACTTTTACTTCGCCATAAAAAATCCTTAGGCAAGTGATCACACTATCTTCCCATAAATACAACAGGTCCAATTGAAAATATGCAGGTTGCAGAAATGCACACACCAATGAGTGCAATTTAGTGAATTTACTTGCAAGACTGACAAAACTGAAAATTTTTAATAAAGAATACATATACAATGGTTTCAGTGTGAGGATATTTTTTCATGCAAATATAAACACTGACATGTATATGGAGAAATTCATCTATCTAGTGCATCAGATAAGGTTATGTGGTGGCCAATCCCAAGGGAAAAGAAGTATATTTCATATGAGTTGAAAAAATATAATGTGTTCCAAGGGAATATAGTTAACATTTTTCTTGGTTTTTTTTGACATGAGACTTTAAAAGTATATGTTCTTTTTCACATAATACAACCATTTCTCCTACCAACAATTTCAACAAACAGAAAACATTGAAGTGAACACTGTTTTTATTCTTTCTGATTAAATATTTTTTGGTAGCTATGTGCTGTATGGAGTAAAACACACTTTTCAACATTTAAAGATTTGAGCTGAACAAGCTTCATATTATCTGTCTGGTTTTGATTTTGTTCATGGATTTATTGTCAGAGAAAAGTTCTCTCCATTCTGATTGCATAGCCTGAGTTGACTGAATGTTCACAAGTCATTACAGAAGGATTGCATTCTTCAAGGCAAGACTATAAAAAAAAAAATATTGGCTATTCTCTCTATAAATGAAGGAATGGCAAAATAATTCTTTGTTATATCCATATAGTTCTAGACAAGGAAGAAATTAATGAAGTGAGTCAAAGACTGAAGTACAAGATTTTTCCTAATTGCTATGAGACCACTGTGTTTCATGCAATATGTACAGCAGAACACTGCAAAACTCCATGCCTTACAAGTCTGAAGCAGAGTCACCGTCTGGTGAGGGATGAGAATTCTTCACATAAGAGTCCTGCAAATTGCTAGGATAAAATCTTTGTCTGTTTCAAGTATTGATTAGTAAAGACCAAAGCTAGAAAGAAAACTCTCTTTCCTCCATCCAAAGACAGCACATTTTTCTTTGTCAAGGAGAAGAGTGAATTTATCGTATGTCACACATGTCAGTTTAAGGCTGCTTCACACACTGTCCTTGTATTATGTTTCTTGAACTGTTATTAAAGAGTTAATATTTTCCGTTTTATCAGATCATGCTCAGAAATAAATAGAAGTTCTTAGAAGAGTAATAAGGAAGTGTTTACATGAAGACTGATCTGGCACGCATTTTTATGATATTTAGCACCTAAGACAAGTCCTACTTCCGTGTTTCTAAATCTGTCCTTGAATTAAATCCAGCCTCCATGCTCATTATTTCTATTCAGACAGTTTTGCAGTCGTAAGAGGAACGTTATCCACTTAGGATGGTTAAAGAAAATTGTGTTCATTAAGACATATCAGAATGATTCTGATGTTAGGGAAATAATTCTGTCAACAATGAAGGTTGTGAACAGCTACCCAAAGGGGCTGTGGAACCTCCTTCACCAGATATATATATGTACATAAATGAAAATGAAGGTTTCATTTATTTGAAACTAGCAAATGTTTTATTGAACCTCTTTTCAAAGGCCCCTTGGTTTTATTTTTGACTGCCTTCCAGATATTCCTAATCTACAGTCTTCCTGTTCTGTGGACAAGTCTTCCTGTTCTGTGGACAATAGACATTCTGATTTCTTGATCTTCACTGGTGGGTAGGCAATTCTTATAACTACACTGCACCTTCCAGACTATCAGCGACACACAAGACTGAAAGTTATGTCATATGACTATAAAAAGAAATATATATTCATACTCACATTATTCCATTGTATGAGTGAGTTTAAAGAAAGTTTCTCCTTGGAGCAAATACAAATAGAAGTCATTAATTATTATAACTTTTACTCATAGGGTAATTATTATAAAATTCCTCCAAAACCTTTAACTTGAGTAACATGTTCTAAGCCTTTATAGTTGGTATATGTATTCGGGAATAAATTCTATACATTTTTATTCCAGCACATGGAAAAATTGCTTTGGTGAAGTATTGATGGATACACTTTTAATTCAGGAGATAACAAACATAGATGGTCCTTCATTTCAACCCACACAATTACAAGCACTCTGACATTTATAAAAGCAGATTTTTGGATTTTAAGAACTCAAGTATGAAATATATGTGATCTCCCAAAACTGTGAGAAAAATGAAAGTATGGGAAAGTGTATTGGGTTTGCATGGTCATGTTTTGGTAGTGGTGGGGTACAGGGGTGGCTTCTGTGAGAAGATGCTAGAAGCTTCTTCCCTGTCTGCCAGAAACAAGGCCAGCCAGTTCCAGGACAGACATAGTGCTGGCCAAGCCTGGGGCAATCAGAAATGGTTGTAATGCCTCTGTGATAACACATTAAATAAGGAAAAAAAAACCCCAGACATGTTCTTGCACAGTTGTAATTGCTGACAGAGAAGAGCAGAGTGAGAACGGCTCTGCAGACACCCAGGTCAGTGGAGAAGGAGGGGGAGGAGGTGCTCCAGGTACCAGAGCTGAGATTCCCCTGCAGTCTGTGGTGCAGACCATGGTGAGGCAGCTGCCCCCCTGAGCCCATGGAAGTCCATTGGGATGAAGGGATTCACCTGCAGCCCATGGAGGAGACCCACAATGGAGCAGGTGGATGCCTGAGATGAGACTGTGACCCTGTGGAAAACCTATGCTGGAGCAGACTCTTGGAAGAGACCTGCAGAGCTGTGGAGAGAGGAGTCCATGTTGGAGCAGGTTTCCTGGCAGGACTTGACCCTGTGGGGGACCCACAATGGAGCAGGCTGTCCTTGAATGACTGCACCCTGTGAAAGAGTGACCCAATTGCAGCAGCTTGTGGAGAACTGCTGCCCTTGGGATGGACTCACATTGGAGAACTTAGTGGAGGACTGGTCCCATGGGAGGGACCCCATGCTGGAGAAGGGGAAAGATATTTCTACCTGAGCAGAATAAGGAACGGTGTTAATGGGCCGACAATAACCCCTGTCTCTTGTCTGTCTGTGCCTCTGCGGGGGGGACAAGGTAGAGCTCAGATGGAGGGAGAGGGTGAGGGGAAGGTGTTTTTAAGATTTCTTTTGCTTCTCAATTTCTGGCTCTTATTGTGTTAGCAATAAACTCAGTTAATATCATCAATCCAATCCATTTGATAAGTGATCTCTCCTGGACCTTATATCAACCCATGAACTTTTGTTATATTTTCTCTCCTCTGTCCAGTTGTGGAAGGCAGTGATAGAGTGGCTTTGGTGGGTGCCTGGCATCCAGTCAGTGTCAACCCACTACAGAAGGCAAAGCCACAAGATAGACGGTGATTATATATATGTATTTTTTAAGTTCTGATTTTACATAAGGTAATATTCTGTACCCTTGTGACTGGAACAGTTCTGTTATTTGAACAATAAAGGATTACCATCAGTAGCATTCACACCTTTGATAATATTCTTTAAAATGCATGTTGTGTTTATAAGAAACTATAAATAGCAATCTTCCAGCAATAGCAAGACTAGGCATGGGTCATTAGCTATATTACAATATAAAAGTCTAGATCTTTTCTCAAGGAAAAAGTACTTGAACATTAATCTGGTTGAGCAACCTAACCAATGAAGCATTTTTGTTTTTCTAATGCTATTGGATAAGTTCAGACCAAAGAAAAAAGAAAAATATATTTTCTTCATTTTTTTTTTTTATATTCCTATTGGTGTATTAAGCAACTAGATTAAAAAAAAATTCTGGTTGCAATCACTGACATTTTAGAAATACACTTTTCCTATTAGTAAAGTAACCAAAGTAACCTGTGGTTGCCAACACCTATCAGAAGAGGAAGTGTCACGGGTACATAGGTTTCAGGCTTGGTATTTGTTTCCTGAAGAGTATAATTTTCCTACGTTACAATAGAGATGTATTTAAGTATTGTATTACCACCAGCTGTGGGGCATTAGCTGTTATCTCCTGCTATGACTCACCCCTGATAACAGACAATGGGACATCAAGAACCCACCACATGACTCATGGACTTACCTCATCCTACTGTGAGATGCTTCACCCAGGAGGGAGGAGCCAATAATTCGCACCTGGATATAACCTGGCCTCAAAGTCCCCAAGTGAGTTCTGTCTACTGAGTTTCTAGAGGACAAGAACTGTCACTGGACCTTCAGGAGGAGACCAGACCTTCCACAGGATCATTGCTTCAACTGAACTATTTCATTTGGACTGCTACCCCCACCCTAACAGGGTGTCAGGTTGTATCTGACTTTGTCAGTGCTTTCTCCTTGTATTATTACACTTATTTTTAATTTTCCTATTAAACTTTAATCCTGACTTGCAATCTTCCACTGGTTTGTTTTTGAACTAATAAAATAATCTAATAAAGCACTGATGCTCAGAAATTCATCTGGAATCTTTTTACAGCGATCTATCTGTGTTTTCAGATATTTGGTCTTATTATGGTGCTGTGCAGGAATGTGAGTTGGACTTGATCCTTCCAACTCGATGGGTCTCTTCCAACTCAGCTTATTCTGTGATTTTGTGATTATTCCAGTTTAAAGCTCACTATGTTAAAGTGTTATCACTTTTTAGTTAATTTCTTTCTTTGTGGTTATGGTTCACTAATTACTGAAAGACTTGATTGAATGATTAGTGTCAAAATGTTTCTTACGATTTGCCATCAAAATTTGTTTCATTTGGTCATTATTTTTCCAGCTTTTCAATGGAAAAAATGAAAAAATTTCCCCCATATGTTTTCAGTTATCTCCTAAAAATTAATTGTGGTCTTTCTTTTGTTTTGGTTGGGGTTTTTTATGATCTGGTATGTATCTTTTGAGAAGACTCATAAGATCTCATTTTATTCTACAATGAACATTTTTGAGCTCCTACATATTTTTTCAGGGTATTTTACTCTAATCTCTTTTTTTTTTTTTTTTCCTCTGAAAATCTTCCTGGACAATTAGGAAAAAAAAAAAAAAAAAAGGTGATTTTTCTTTAGTGGTGTCAATGTAATTAGGATTTTAAAAATGGCTCTAGGTATTGTATAGAAGCATGAGAGCTTTGACACACTATTCTTTGTAGATATAATGCTTATGCTCACTACTTGCCTTACTTAAGACAATTAAACCTTAAGACAAGAAAAGAACTCTGGGAACATTAGAGAGAAAAAGCTTGTGACGAAGAGGTGATGGAAAAAAGGCAAATGTTGATTCAAACCAGTCATTGTGAAATAGTGTGGCACTTTATTTTGAATCAATTTAACTCAATTACTTAATGAGGCATAGTGGAGGAAGTCAGTCACGCAAGTGATTCAATTGTTTAAAAATATTGGAAACAGTAAGGGGGGAATACAATATATTAGGATTTTTAAAGTGAAGAAAAAAATAAGAGATAAGAGAGAGAATATTGGAAAGTTACCTTTTATGGGAGGAGGTGGGCAAGTGAGTTTAAATTATCTCTTATTGTCTTTGTGTCTTTCAGTTTTGTCTACAGGAACCATTTGCTTTTACAATGAAAGACTGATTTAATTACAGTTTTTCTTACCTTTCTTTAGCTAGTGTCCTGAATGTGATGGTAACTTAGTTCACCAGAAAGGTTAGGCAAAGACTCGTTCAGTTATGATGGCTAATGGCTCAGACAGGCATGCACTGGAAGTCCAAAAATTATGGAGAACAGAATAAGCAGCAACAGAAATATATTGCAGGAGGGGAAAGAAAAAAAAAAACAAACCCTCAATTTTTTTCCAAAGAAAAGAAACAAATACATCCCCTGATATTCTCCTAGCTTCATGCCAAAAAACATATTTGAGATGTTAAACTATTGTTACAATTTGGGAAGCATGAAAATTGCAAAAGCTGCAAGCTGAAAATGCTACAGCTAACAGTGAATCACAATTTAGTGGATTTTCACTCTTTCTACTAATAACTGACAAAGGATGCTTTGATCAAGCAGATTCTGTTGACAGAGACTTTCCACAGCAGACAGAAGCTCTTATCTTCAAGCTATGAAACACAAAAAACGTTCATAAAGATCACTTTGAATGCCATTTTCTCTGTATTATGTAAGTTTAGGGATTACTGAGCACAAAAAGGTGTGTGATGAAAGATACAAGACTTGGAAGATATTCTAGTGCACAGTAATTTACTGCATTTATTACCATTAAATTCCACATTCTGCTGGTAAACATTGTTCCCTATTTAAAAGATGTGTCAATGGTTCTAGCAATTTTCATAAGCAAAAATTCTGCTCCAACAAATGGATTACCCTTAAAACAACACAAGCTTTCAACATTGGATACAGTAGTTTTTTTTCCCTCTTAAACCAAAGCTCTTTTTCTGGAATATTGCAAGACATTTAGCATGAATTTCATTAACTTACGAAATAGAGAGTGAGGGTCTGTTGCTGGGTAGAAGTACTTTAAGATCATAGTGCCTTGCTTGCATTTTCAGAACATCTTAGTAAACCAATTAAACCAGCTTTTATTTTAGACATTTGTTATTGCTTTCAGTGCTTTTTCCAATACCATAAAATTCTTTAACTAACATTTCAATATTGAGTATCCCATTATAATTTTAAAGTTGGCCTTCCAAAAACATTAAAGAACTTGACTGGGTTATGAATCACAGATTATTTGCCTCTCTGTGGACTAATCTTTCAAAAGGATTGAGATAGGATGTGAATCTAAAGGGCTGTTGTTGATTGATTCAAATTCAGTGGCAAATTAAACCGGGCGGGTGTGTGATTACCTCACACACATCCATACTGCTCTTACAGCTGAGGTTTAATTACTCCTAAATCATTGCAGTTTTCAGAAAAATGTATTAAAGCTAAATCACCAGTCCTACATAAATCTACAACATATTGTATGGATATGTCATTTGGAATCAATACTAGCCCAGAGAAATCTTCACTGTCTTATCCACAGTGATACCCTGGTTTTCAGTGAGTATCTCATATCTTATCTTCAGAACTTAGATATCTAAATCAGGATTGCTTCATACATGTTGCTAGTCTTATAACAAACTGGAATATATCACCCAAAACCTTATGAGATACGGTATAGATACAACAGCTTTCCTAGATAATGAAGCTCCTTATGAAAGCAGTTCCATTTTCTTTTCTGTGACCTCAGTCTATAGTTGATGCCTACATTGTTTTTTCCACTGTCACAGAGATCATTTAATTTTATCTCTACACAGAACTAAACAATCAAAATGATACTGATAAGAAAGACAATATTCACCTTCTTTTTTTTTTATGTCATTTGATTTTTGTCTCTTCATCATTTCAGTTTTGCCCATATTGTCATTCAATGACCATTCTTAAAATTATTAGCTGCTTTAAAGTTTTATTTGATTTTTCTTCCAAGTAATGCCAATAATGTAACTGACAATTGCCTTGAGTATTCATTTCTCTACCATTGCACAGACTATCAGATTCATTGCCACCTTGAGACTCAGCTATCATCAGTCACCTTAGCCTATCAAATCAGTCAATCTACATAATGGGAAAACATAAAAAAACCTGGAGTCAGAAAAGAGCTCTTTCTACTTGAAAGCTACAAGGAATATTCTGTTAGCATTCCTTGCAGACTTCAGCTGGTTATGTTCAAAATACAGTTCAAAGAAATGTTTGTTGTGCTATCCTCATTTGTTTAAACCACCTGGAAAACAGTTTTAAGTCCTGGAGAATTTTTCTCTGTGTGTTTCTGCTAGGTGGTTTAGGGTTATTTACTTAGAATTAATACCTTTTTGTGGATTAAAGTAAATGACCAGTGAATACTGTTACCTCAGTAGGAGTAATTCTTGACTTGAAAAAAAATTACCCTTTTCTCTACTGAGACAGGTTGTTGGAGGTCCAGAAAGAAGAGGATATTAAAAACTAGTGACATACCCTTTTAACTCTCTAGATCTGATAAAAGTTCAGCTGAATTTAAGAAAAATTTCCCATCAAATAAAACAGGCTTTCACAGAGGCTGTAGTTTGTGAACAAGAGTTGTTGTAATTTTAGTCAATCATAGTTTAATTTTTAAATCAAAGTATAATTTCTGGCATTGACCATGCATATGTGGCAATATAATGTGTTCCTCAGAAGGAATAGTATTTGTCCTTTCTTTGATATTTTTGAAAGTCTACAGTGTGTCTTTTCAAGTAAGGGTGAGAAGAATACCAAGATAAAAAAACTAAACCCAATGAGTATTGGGGGAAAGAGGGAGGACTCCTGAAAAAGAAATATATTGCCTTTAATGGATTTCTAGGAAGAGGCAATCAGATCCTTCCCGCCTGCTGATTCTGAAACTGTCTATAAGATAAAGTCTCCAATTTGAGAATCAAGTCACTTCAACTGCAGATGTGTGAAGTTGGTGAAGTCAACAGAAGCTAACCTCTGCCTTCACCTTCCTAAAATCACCCTACCTTTTCAGTTGCTTCAGAACTGATTACCACTCCCACTGAAAGCAGAAGACCTTTGCTGTGTTTTTCATGTAAGCCCATTTCTTCTTAGATAAAGCCCTTTTATCTTTTTACATTCCTTAAAGTAGGTAGTAAAAATACTTCAATGTATAACAGATGCGCACATGTACATTGCATTAAATTCATTGCAGATACAGTGCACAGTCTCAAAAATATAATGTTTTTCCTGTTTTCATATGATGAACACCTGCATCTTTTTACCAAGGAACATGGTTAAACAGGAAAGAGCTTGCTATGCATACATCTATCTTTCTGCTGGTATTTTAATAGCAGAATTACATCTGGGTACCTGTTTAATGCTATTATATATGAGTAATTTATACATGTATCAAATAGATTTATTAATTATTTCTGAACCAAGCAGTACACATACAAAAGCTCAGATATTTATTTGCTTTTTAGATATGCCAAATTTCAATACTACAGTGTCTTGAAAATTAATTTTCATGACAGGAAAATCTGTTCTACCACTTTCAAAAGTGCCAGGTGTTCATGGAAGGGAGGACTACAGTACATATTACAGGCATTAGTAAACAATTCAATAAGTGTCCCTTAGGCCAGATCTGATGGCCTTTCTGCAGTCTCATTGGCATTGATGGGGATTTTTTCAGGACTTCTATGAACCTTCTATTGGGAAGAAATAAAATAAAATCTCAGCAATAACATTCCTTAATCATATCCCTAAAGATATAAATAGCTGAGCTTAAAGAACAATGAAACCGTCATTAGTAGACATATATTTCAATGGTGGTCTCCTAACAAAACTTATAAATCAAGGAGTGTTAACCAGATGGATTACAGAAATGGAAATGCTGTGGTAGACTTTGCTTAATTTATACGCCTATATAACTGTCAGAAACATGTAAGCCAAAATTCCTTACTCAGAAATATTTATTTCATTTGTAAGCAGGACTAGAATAATCCCTTCCCTCTCAGTGTTGTCTGCACATGAACTGGAAAACTGGTTAGAATGTGCCAAATTCAGAACAGATGTTATACTCTTACTGAAGCTTTTTATGGTAAATTCGGTAGCCCAAAGTGTACACAGAAGGCAAACACAACATAAATCACAAACAGTGAAGATTACTGAAGATCCACAAGGCTTGCACAGATTTTAGTGAAAAGAGAAAATGGAAAGTGAGTGTTTCTGGTGGATTCTGTTGGTTCAGGTTTCAACAGCTTTTCATCTTGCATTACTACCTGCAATTCCAGTACATTTAATGGTATAATAAAGCATCATCTGGAAACTTCATGTTTTATTGGGTTTTTTTCATCATGGCTTTATTAATTAGACACTGTAATTTCCCATACAGAATATCAGTAAAACATGTAAATGGTTGTCTTGGGGTGATGTTATGATATTCCTCTATTCCCTATCGTTTGCATATATGCTTAGAAATGTGGTCCTGTAACTTTAATTGCATCCAGCACCAGAGAGAGACTGCCGGGCACGGGTTGTTTTGAAACTCTCCCCCAGGCTTCTCGGCCAAGGAGCGAGGGGGAGGAAGGGACATTGCTGGCTCTGGCTGCTGCAGCTGCAG
>VZTX01007335.1:238941-268792 GCA_013400915.1 Pardalotus punctatus | reverse complement strand
TTTTCCTTTCCCCTTCCCTTGTGCCTTAAAGGGCACCCTGCTTGTTTTATTAAATAAAACAGTAGGTTTTGTTTTTTGTTTTGTTTTTTTTTTCCACTTTCATCCAAGAAATTCTGTTGTGGTGGGGGAGGGGGTGTCAGAAACCTTTGCTTTGGGGGAGGCGTTTTATTCAGAGTGCTTTCCACCTAGAACATTTGTCTCTAACCCGAGACAATGGTTCAAATAGGAAATAAAGTATCACACTTGTATTCCAAGCTCCAGGGAGAAGAGAGAGACTGTTTTGACTGATTCATATCCGGATTGTGCCTAGAAGTTTTAATTTTGACAAATATGGTCTAGATGGTTTAAAAATTAAACAGGAGCTTAATTGGTAAAATTTTGATTCCTTTCCATTGGAAAATTCAACCATGTTTATGTAAATCACTGTGGGGTGGAAAACTTCTGTCCCAAAACTCCCCAAGACATGTCTGTTAGTATGGGACTGTGATCATTGCAACAAGGCTGCACCCTAAAATGGACTGGAAATAGATGACACAACCTATGCAACACCAGGAGCAGCATTTTCAGGTGGTAACCACCTTAGAGTGCTGACTGCTAGCAGGTGAGTTTGAAATCAGGTCTTTCAGAAAAGGCTGAATCCTTGGATGCCACCTTTTTCTCCACCAATAAAATATTGATACTGATACTACTGATATGAATGCCTTTTGCACAATATTATATGATCACCGAATCATAGAATGCTCTGGGTTAGAAGGGACCTTAAAGGTCATCGTGTTCCAAACCCACTGCCATGCGGGTTTCATTAGACCAAGCTGATCAGAGCTCCCTCCAGCCTGACCTTCAATGCTTCCAGGGATGGGACAGCCACAGCTTTCCAGTGCCCACACAATAAAATTTTTTTCTTGATATCCAATCTAAACTGACTGTCTTTCACTCAGGTAGAAAGTTAAAAAACAGATACATGCTTCCACCATATAAACCAACTTCTAGTTTTGACAGCACTGTTTCAAATGAACACCAAACATGAAAGTCATAACCTAGACTCTGCAGTTGCTAGCACTGCACAGCTCCTTACAAGGCAAATACAACCTGAATAGAATGAGTTAAATTACTATTAATGCACCTCACATGATTGTCTGGGTCAGTTTGACCCATATGTGCTGCTTTAGTAAATGTGCAGCAGCAACTCTAGCAGGTTTGATACAGGAGTCATTTGAAAAAATTCAAAGGCATGTGTGGTACAGAAGGTCAAACTTGATGATTACAGCAAGCCTATCTGGTCTCAGACTCAGTGAACAAAATTGTTTTAACTAGCTGGTTACAAAGCCAGCTTCATCCTTGATTTATATCACTGTATCAATGCAAAAACAGTTAGAACCTATTGGTGAATTTGACCGTTAAATTTTCTGCTGTTCTTGTAGTTGCATAAGGTTGATAGCTGAAGTTTCACATACATCAGTCAGTTAAGGCCCAAACTATCATTGACATCAAAAGGAGTTTTATGTGAGAAAAACTCTGTCTTGCCCATGTTATTGATGATACAGTGGTTCTGATCACTACAGTAACTTTTTGCCTTCCAATAACTTTAAGGAAACAGCATAAGGGAGCACATAAGGAAGCTAAACTCTAACTTCAAGTTTTTACTGGTTTTGGCTGGGATAATTTTCTTTATAGGAGCTGGTATGAGGCTATGCTTTGGATTTGTGAGCAAAGAAGTGTTGATAACACAGGGGTGTTTTCCTTATTGCTGAGCCAGGCTTGCAGAGTCAAGGCCTTTCCTGTTCCTCACCCCACCCAACAATGAGCAGCCTGGGAGTGCACAAGGAGTTGGGAAGAGGCACAACCAGGACAGCAGACACCAACTGACCCAAGGGACATCCCATACCATACGGCATCATGTCCAGCATATAGAGCTGGAAAGAGAAGGAGAAAAGGGCAGACATTTGAACTGATAGCATTTTTCTTCCCAAGGCACGATTATGCATGATAGAACCTGGCTTTCCTGGTGATGGCTAAACACCTGCCTAACTATGGGAAGTGCTGAATGAATTCCTTTAGTTTTGTTTCCTCACACGGTTTTTGCTTTTCTTATTAAGACTTGTATTTATCTCAACCCATGAGTGTTTTCACTTTTACCCTTCTTAGTCTCTCTTCCATGCCACCATGGGGACTGAGTGAGCAGCTGGGTGAAATTTAGTTCCCAGATGGGGTTAAACCACAATAGTATCTCCAAATGAAAAGAAAAGCAACATCATCCTGCTTCTTATCAGAATTTAGTCCCTAGTTAGAACTGACAAGGTTTGTAGAAAAGATATAGGCAAAAAGAGTTGTTTTAAAAAATTATGAACAAGCAAATAATTTCTGTTCTGAATACTAACATCAAGGCTGCATACTCCATTCCATAAACTACATGAATGCCTGTTGGAGGTTGAGAGGTGTGGAAGTTTTCCCCTTCCCTGTTGCTAGGTTACTAATGACTGGATACTTAAGGACCATTAACTTCTTTTGTAAGAGACAAAAGGGCTAGCTGGGCACGGGCAGGGAAGAGCAGAGGTGGTCATCAGATACGGCACTCGGACCGTGGGCTGCAGAGAGGGCAGCAGTGGGGGAACTGCGAGCTCCCTCAGCTACCATCAGCAGAAAGTTCCTTCGGCTCGGTGCTGCTTTGCTTTGCGTTGGTGAGTGAGCTTTCGTCTGGGAAGGGGACGTTTCCTGGAGGGCACATCCTCCTGGCTGTGCCGGCAGTTTCCTGCCCAAGGGGGCCGGCAGTCACCGCCCCGCGCTCTCCCCGTCGGAGCACTGCCACGGNTTTGCCTTGCCATAGATACTAGTAAAGAACTGTTATTCCTTTCCCCATATCTTTGCCTGAAAGCCCTTGATTCCAAAGTTATAATAATTCGGAGGGAAGGGGGTTCACATTTGTGGGTTCTAAGGGAGGTTCCCACCTTCCTTAGCAGACACCTGTCTTCAAACCAAGACAATGTCCTTGCTTCATAACTGTTTCCCCAGATAATTTTATTAGTTAAATGAGAAAAAACAAATAAAAAGGAAAAAAGACCACAAAAGCAAACCAAAAGTAACACACATAATTTTTAGTCAGCTGATTGTACACTACATCTTTGTATCAATTTATACTCATCTTAGTTGACACCATTACAGGCCATATGCCTGGTGCAAATAATGTATATGTGGCCATTGTCTTTCCATCAGTATGTGCTTTAGGAAAAAAAAAAAATTAAAAAGATTGTTGTATTAATTAGCTAATTTGTATAACACATTGAAGATTAAAATTATAATATATGTGCAGACTATTATTATTTTTTATTTCATCATCTGCTATGGCTATTTGTTCAATTAACCAATTACAAAGGAATAACCAGGGAGTGAATGAGGCATAATCACCTAGTTTATGACAATGTGTATTTTTTTTCTCATGTGATTTGACTAAAATTAACACTGGGATATCTAATTAATGGCAATCCCCATAAGAAAATGTCTAAACAATTTTTAAAAATAAATAGAGCAGCTTGAGGTTGAAAATAGATTCAGAAAAGGGCACGGACCTTAAACTGTGCCTGTTCTTTGTGTTTGTAAATTCTGCTCCTGCCTTGACTGTTTTTTTTTAATAAGAAACCTTCTGTCTTCACATTTGCTACATTCAAAATACAAAAATTCCTTGACTTGTACCACATTAGGTAGATGGATAGCAAGAAGCACATTGCCACAACAGTCTTCCTCCACAAAGCATGAATATCAAAGTGAAATCTTGGCTCCTTTACAAGTAAAGGAAATTTTATCCTGGTCTTATGTATGTGCTAACATTTAATTCAGACGTTCATATTGAGCTGTCATATCCAATGGTTTCCTTTGATAATAGTGGTCTCAAAGTACTATTCATTTAGCTGAAAATTTGAGAAAATCAGAAAGTTTTCACAGGCCATCTGATTTCTCTTCAACCGTGTTCAAGATACAACTAAAGGCCCATCTTCCTGTGTATCTGCACCTGGGGAGGAAGAATGAATTGAGGTGATTGAATATTTGAATGATATGTAAATCTGGGTCACTAGATCTGTCCTTGTTGTTGAAAATAATATTTAGGTAGTAAAGGAACAGGTGAAAGACAGATGAAAAATTGCATGTAATGCACAAACAATTAAAACAAGCAAATTACTTGGAGGATAACTGCAATTGTTATAAATGGCAATTGCTATAAATTGCTTCCCTTTTTTCCCCCTGTACTTCTCATTTTTCTAAAAATATTATTCCCTTCTGCAAGATGTTATAAATGACAAATGAACAAGATCATTTATATTTACTCTCTGTTTTCAAGGTATCCAAACAGACTTTTTCTGTAGCTGCAAATTATTGCAAATTTGCTATACATTCAAGCTCTGTCTGCTTTAGTATCCTGCATAGAATGAAACCTTCATACAAAAAGATTGTGCACCTTTACTTGTTGATAAACAAAATGTGCAGTAGGTGCAATGGAATAAGAATCCATCTTAATTTTATGTTTCTCAGCAGCCAGTAAATAAAAACACCATAGTATTTCTGATTTACAACCTCAGGAGAAGTTTAAATGGGCACATTTATGTAAGGAGCACCTTTCACATACTGGGAAAGCCTTGTACAACATCATTTAAATTTTTTGCCTGGTGAAAAGAGAACTAACTATTACTTGTTTACAGGAGTCAAGTACAGAGAGCATTTTTCTCTCTTTGTTCATTTCACTTTTTTCTATTGTCTGTTTTCATAACATAATAATTATGACTGGCTTGTCATTGTAAAATACTATGCTTTCATCACAAGAAGATAAATCCAACAGAGATGAACTGTGAAGAAAAACAGAGAAAAGTATGGGTCATCCATCTCTAATATTCATAATAACTCTAGCTGTTTAAAAAATACATAGTTTTGAGCTTCATGTGGAAGGGGCTTTTTTGCAGTCCATACTTACAGATCTATTTGTTATAAACCATCTTTTTATCTGTTTACTAAATATGTGCTAAATCTCTGGCCTTTTATGTGGACCCAGGAATTAAGTTTGGTTTTCCTTTTTCTTCTTGCTTTGCCAGCTTAAACAACCTTCTTGTTGTATGAGCCAGAAAGAGGTCAGACTCTGAGATGCTGCCAGTGCCCTGTATCCTGCAGGTGGAAATACCACACTGTGAAATGGAAAAACAGAGATGTGAAAGGTTCGTATTTTTAGCTGAAAAATATAATAGTCTGAAATGAAGAACTACTTGCCACGGGAGACTGTCTTTCTGTCTGACCGAAGAATGCTTAAATATATTTATCTAAAATGTGTGGAGGGGGAGGAAAAGAAAATAATGGCTAAATATTAAATAAATAATAAAAAAATAATGCCAAAAACTAACAGGACTTGAAATCTGTTCTGAAAGCTGGGAAAGGAAGAAGAACTATAAAAAGAAAAAAGGCTCTAAATCTCAGCTAAAAAGCTTTGGGATAAATGTCACCTGAAAACTGTAGGTGCAAACTAAAACTTACCAAGGGAAGAAAAAGAAACCTTAGCTTCATAATATAGCATTTTCATTATAGCACTCAGAAGAATGAGGCTTACTGGCTGCATTGTCTGTCCAAGAACTTACAAGCTCTTTAAACTTCTCTTGAACTCAGTTTCAGTTCACACAGGTTGGACTCACTGTTGTTTCCTTTGTGCCACAAATGGACAATTTAAGGTTGCTTAAATAACCACCATAAAAACTATTAGCAAAAATAGCTTTAATATCACTGAATTTCTAGAATTAATACCATTTCATATATAGAGATGCACTGGAACAAAGTTTGATAGCAAGTTCCACTCTATTACTTGCTTCATGTATGAAATATACAAAGAAAAATCAAATTAGAATGTATCGAAAACAATTAACAGTGAGACTGAAGATTCTAAAGGATAAGAACTCATGAGGGTTTAGAGTGGACTTCCTTGATTTTTAGATTTCTCATGGAGCCTAGGTGTGTCTAGGTCCAATCTTAGATGCTGACTTGGTCAACGGTTTCTGTCTAAAGGGATTAACTACCTGGGTTTCATTACTACTGATTTATCATGCTGTCAGCAATGGTTGTTATTGAGGGTCTTGGGTAAGGATGGATCTCAGTCTCAGGTAAGGAATCTCAAACCTTGATAGGCACCCCAGCTCAAGATGAGAGCATCTGGCATGCAGTCCAGTTGTGATTTGTAGAAAACTCAAATTGGGCTCATCCAAAGATCTGGCATTAGTAGAAAGGTACATCTGTCACAAGGAGCAAACTTTTGAGACATCCCAGCTCAACAGCAGATCATTGCCATGCAGCCACATTGTCTAGGCAGAGGGTCCTAAAAAAAGCTCACTTAGCTGTTATATTTATGGGGTAAAGGGGTTGACCCATCAAGTTGCATACAGTGCGACAGGTATGCATGAGACTCCTTGTGCTGACAGCTTTATTTATTTCTTGGCAAACAAGTCTTGGGAAAACTACCTATGATTCATGTGTTAATTGTATGATCTGTGTCCAAGCTCATATGCATCAATGCTCACTGGGTCACCCTGCTCCACTGGAGGTTTCCTGGAGGAGTTCTGGGCCCAGCTATGACTCAGGTCTTGGGCTCCTTTGGAGACTCTACCAACTCCTACTGGTTTGATTAAGGGGACATCCATCAAACCTTCTAAAATCCTCAGTAGTTTAAGGCAACAACATCTGTGGGTAATCATTATGTATTTTTGTCTTTAGGGGCACGTGATGATGGTGTAAAACACACAGCAACCATGTAGGGGTTTTGAATATAATATTACTCTCTATTATCCTTCAGAACTCACCAAATACAAATCACCAGAGTCTGGAAGAGAGCTGTGTTCTTCCAACTCTAATTCTCTCCAAGACTTAACCACTGAACTGCACAACCTTATGGATCACTGCCCATTAGACAAAACAAAGTACAGCGTGTACTCTCCTCTGAGCTATGTTCTCCTCTCCCTATTTGCTTTGTGTTTTCACTTGCCTTAGCAACATCCAACAGAGAATGAACTGTTCATATTTCTGCCACAATCAAGCCAGAGTTGGCTGACTTTTCAATTTTAAGAGCTCACAGCACAAAAAATCAGAACACCTGAAGATACCTTGTAGTAGGGCTCAAGCCTTCATATCATCAAGGGAAAGTCCTGCCTGACCAACCCAGTGGCCTTTTATGACGGAGTGACTATATAAGTGGACAAGGGAAAAGCTGCAAATGTCCTTTATCTAGATTTCTGTAAAGCCTTTGACAAAGTCCCTCACAACATCCTTCTCTCTGCTTTGGAGAGAGATGGATTTGATGGATGGACTGTTAGATTAATAAAGAATTTTGTTGGATGGTCACATCCAGAGTGTAGTGATCAACAGAGTTCCAATGGGCACCAGTGACAAGTGATATCCCTCAGGGATCCATGTTGGGACCAGTATTATTTAATATCTGTTAATCACACAGATGGAGGGTCAAGTGCACCCTCAGCAAATTTGCAGATGACACCAAGATGAATGGCCCTGCTGACACACCTGAAGGATGGGATGCCATCCAGATGGACCTGGACAAGCTCGAGAAGTGGACCCATGGGAATCTCGTGAGGTTTAATAAAACCAAGTGCAAGGTCCTGCACCTGGGTCAGGGCAATTCCCAGTACCAGTAAAGGCTGGGGAATGAACAGACCGAGAGCAGCCCTGCTGAGAAGAACCCAGTTGGGGCTGCCAGTGGATGAAAAGCTGGACGTGATCCAGCAATGTGCTCCTGCAACTCAGAAAGCCAAACGTGCCCTGGTCCGCATCAAAACCAATGTGGCCAGCAGGGTGAGGGAGGGGATTCTGCCCCTCTACTCCTCTCTGGTGAGGACCTCCGCCCCCCCTTCAGTGCAGCATCCAGTTCTGGGGCCCCCCAGCACAAGAATGACATCAGTCTGTTGGAGCAAGTCCAGAAGAAGGCCATCAAGATGATTAGAGGGCTGGAGCACCTCTCCTATGAGGAAATATGGGAGAATTTGGATGGTTCACCCTAGGGAAGGGAAGGCTTTAGGGTAACCTAATTGCAGCCTTCCAGCACCTGAAGAGAACCTACAAGGAAGATGGACAGAAATTATTTACAAGAGCATTTTGTGACAGGACAAGGAGGAATGGCTACAAACTGAAAGAAAGTAGGTTTAAATTAGCTATTAGGAAGAAATTCTTTATTGTGAGGGTGGTGAAACACTGGAACAAGTTGTACAGAAGAATTGTTCAAGACCAGGTTGGATGGAGCTCTGAGCAACCTGGTCTAGTGGAGGGTGCCCCTGCCCATGCCAGGGCAATTGGAACAAGATGATCTTTGAGGTCCTTTCCAACACAAGCAGTTCTCTGTTTCTCTGATCATAAGTACCTGTGCTTCGTAAGAGTTTACAGCCCTGGCTGTGAATGGGAAAAATACCTAAATGTTATTTCTGCTTTACAAATAGGGAATGTACAAGAAAATGTCCATTCTGACAGACCTCTTTGTCTTCCAAAATCAGCCTAAGGAAGCCAAGTCTCCTGATTTCCTCCATAGTGCTTTGTAGCCACATGTTTGTTTGGCCATAAGTAACTGGTAGTACTTTCCCAAGTTCCAAATACTGGACTAGCTGCCATTACTGGTACTTGCATTACAGACAGCCTGAACTCAACCTCAGCTTAGGCTACACACAAATCCATTCTGCCCTTGCCATAGGTGATGCCATAGAACCTTTAGGAGCTCAACCATTTTTGGCCTAAAGTTGTAATTTGTCCATAAGAGTGGAAGGAAAAGATGAATGGTCTAGGCTGTTCTGGGATGTAGTTAATGGCAGGTGCCAAGGCTTTTTCCTCTGGAAGTCATATTAGCCGTGAGCTGGGACCAACAGACGTCGTGTTCCTTAGCCAAGGGTGCAGATTGTCCCAAAAGGAATATGTCTTGTGTGCTTAGGACACAATAATGTCAGTGTATCTACTTGTCAGCTGTTTGCAGAATGTTCAACCCCTTCACCCCATTCCCTTCCTCCTTTACCTTCAATACCAGCATAGTACACAAGTGAAAACTCATATCAAGGCAGCAATCTAGCCTGGACCTTTCCCCAGAAAGCACTAGAACTATATTGTAAGAGACCTGAAAATGTAGATTTAACTGCTGGACAGGTTTGAACCTGACTGACAATGCATACATACACCACCAAGAGCAGATGAACTTTCCAAGACATGTGGAAAGTGTGCAGCAAAAGGAAGCTCTTCTAGTAAAGACATTTTTTCTTTTCAACATAATCCTATGTTGTGACTTAACTTACTGGCTTTCTACAGCTGCACCATCTTGGCTTTCTTCTTTTATGTCATTATTCACAACAAAATTTTATTTTAAATGTCTAGGAACCAAGAGTACATCAGCAGATGTGTCAGAAGTAAATAACTTTGTAGATTTGGGCCTCTGTTCTCAAAGCCCATTGTCTCCATTGTGTGTTCTTTCCACACACGATGTATCTCTGTGACAAATGATTATGGCTGTGTTTGATTTGAACACTGACTGATGAGTACAAGCAGGGCAGGGGGGAGGAGAAGGGTATAGGGAGCAAATATTCAATTTAAAAAACTTGTGCTATAAAATACATAATAATTTTTCAAGTGAAAAGGACATCTTCATTTTCTAAGTGGGTCTTTTAAATGATAGACAATAATGGGAGAATAAGTCCATTATTCATTTATAGGGGAATTAGCATAACAAAGCTGCTTAATGTGAGAGTTCAGAAAGCTCTGATTAATAAATTAATCCTTATATTTTACAATAGGTCTCATTTTTTGGGAATAATTTATAAAGAATGTGTTTTAACAATCTCAATGTTTTTCTTTGGAATATTTAACTCTATAAGCTACCCAGAGCAGAGACCAAGATGAATTTCCTGTGCAGAGGGGTCCAACTAATTGTGTCTCTTGAGAACTGATAGCATGGCACAGGGATTGCTGGAGGCAGGAGTTCCACCGGTGGCTTTGCAGCCCATAAGGGTCCATCACACTGATGCTAACAGCTAAGCATCACAATTTAAATTAGTCTGAATGGTAATTAATATGAAGGAAAAAAAGAATTATGGGCCTTCTGCTTTGAGAAGAGCAGCCTGAATAGAGAACAATTTATTTTTAAAATTCTCTTTAAATCCCTTTCCTAATTTTTCTTTCTATAAGTTACTTTTCAATATGGACACAGTCTCTTAAACTTGCCTGCTCTTCACTAGATAGACTCTACTGTACAATTAACTGTCTTTGCTTTTCTGAAAAAGATCTGTTCCAGATGAAACACTTCCTATGTATTTGTAAGCAATACCATTTGATGTATGGCATCATTCCTTGTCTATTTCTGTGTTAACAATTTGAGATAGTAGCCTTTCTCTTTTTACAGGGAGACACTAATGAAACCAGCACTTTTTGATTCCATTGCTCTTTCCCCCCATAATTGACCTCTAATGCTGATATTTCCCTCCATGCAGGTCTAATCGGAGTGGACTAATCTTTTTGTTTACTTTTGGAGGGCCAGAAAGGATGCTTACAATAGGAATCTTGAGTTAAAGTGCTAGTCACATGGAAGCAGAGAACGATGAACACTGTTCAGACACAGCATAGAATGCTGGATGTGACATGCTCCAGCCTGCTTTTGAAAGCTTTGGGGAGAGGATTAATGATGTAGTAACATAACAAGGAAGTCAGAAAAGAGAAAATAATGATGATGTTGGTAGTTTCACCTTGAACAATGTGAATGCCACTTTTACTGAATTTATCATACCGCTCATAGTATGGTTTGACTGGGTAATGGAAAATAAAAAAAAAACAAACAGGCCAAGAGGCTCTTGCTGACCTCCTCAGTTTAGGAGTTCAGTCACTACACAATGACAGAAAGTCTCAGCCATTGGGTTTGTGTCCTTTCTTTGGATAATGCAAATGGAGTTTCCTTCTCTGGTGTACTGCCTACATATCAACAGCAAAACAACTGCAAACCTCTCTTTGGGTTGTCAGAGTAATGAAGTCTCGTTTTTGATACTGCTGACCTCTGCTGCTTCACCTGTGGAGTTTTCTGGTATGTTCGTTCAACTTGTCTGTTCTCATCACACCTTTATTCTGTAAATCTAAAAGACAAGGCACTGCCTTGTTAAATGGAATAGGACAGCAGGGGGAAAAATCATTGTACACAAAAATAACAGTTTGCATCTAGACTGCACAGCAGTTCTTCACAAATAACTCTCACTTCAAATGCAAGCCAGAAGCAGCAGATCTTTAAAAGGAAAGCATTTGACAGATTACACTCTCTAATAAGTTTCATATTGCAAAACAGAGGGGAAGGCACTGTTAGAAAGCTGTTTTTAATTCGTGTTTTATTACAAATTAATGATGCAAACAGGAAAACAGAAACTCCATTACTTATTTGCATAAGAATTCCTCTGTCAATGAGCCTTCAGTCTGAGTTTTATTTGTGATTCCTACCACTCCTGCTTTGGTTAAATTCATGGTTTGTATCTTTATTATTTTGGTTTAATTTATGGTTTCTGGTTGTCTAGAGTGCTTTAGAAAGAACTGTGAAAACTTGGTGAAATCTATTTGGCAAAGCAAGACTGTCTTTACAGAAAGATTAACAGGGTTTGCCAAGCTCATGAGCCCAAGGGTTGTATCATTTAAATCTTTCTCTTATGCTCAGTGAAAAAAAGAAAAGCCCTTAGAAATTACATCTTTGGCATTCAGCACTAGCCTCCATTTAATTCTTCTTCCCTTTGACATTGCTGCTTTTCACAAAGAACTGAAAAAAAAACAACTCCACTTTTGCAAGTTCCTTTAAGGTCCTATTCATATTCTTCCTCAGTTCATTTCTACTGTCCTAGTTCTTCTCTTCAACTGTTCTCACCATACTATATTTGTAGAAAACACCTCTCTTTTTCAGCCCAGCCCTAGACACAAAGCAGAGATTTGGTGGCAGTTGTTGACTTGTCATGGAAAGTCTGTTGAATCTTTTCCAACCTTAACATTTCTCTTATTCTCAGGCTTGCAAGGATGCCAACTTTCACTGTGTATAAATGTTTGCTCTATGCAAATTTGTATATCTATGTTTCTGTATGATTGTGCATTTTCAAGCTTTCACTGTGAACCTACAGGCAAAACCAGCAGAATGCCATGGAATTTAAGAATATGTTTGCTGAAGTTCACTAGCCAACTGCTATTTGTGGATTTTCAAGAAAGATTTGTTATATTAGTATTTATACTTTTTATTCACTAATCAAAATTCTAGCATAGCAGTATTTCTGTCTCAGTAATGATTTAAGATTTACCTATAATCTTTAATTACTCTCTGTCTGTCATTTGTTCTTTAGGCCCAGAAGACGTGTTCTCATCTGTTGACTAAGTATTTAATGTGAAGTGTTACATCAAAGACTAAATTAGTCAGGGTTCACAGTCATAAAATAAAAGGTAGAATCTGATAGAATGACATTGATTCTCTGTCCTATCAAAAGATAGCTGACAAATTAATAACGATAAAGTATAAGTTGAGACATATGACGTTTCATTTCTGGTTAGCTAGGGAGACTAATACATGAACCACAGTCAGGTCCATCAATCTCATCTGGTCAGAGATGAAACTCCATGTATAACAGAACCTCATCTATTTTTTTTTTCCTTTTGCTTTGCTTTGTGACTTTTCCCTAAAATTCATCATTATAGTAAAAATGAGAAAATGAAAAATGAAGTTTGAGTGGTGTTCAAAGTTATGTACACTGAAAAACCCACAAAATACCACCATAACTGCAAAAACAACCCCCCTAAATAAATATTTTGCACACTACACAGCAAATAAAAAATTAACTTTTTCTTTTGCAAATATGAGAATCTAATAATAAATTCATTCTGGAATCCTGCTTTCTCTTGAATATCATGTTTGTAGTCAGAGATGTTTCTGAGCGCAAGGACAATACAGAAGTGGGGCCACAAATGTAGCCAAGAGCAACCTTTGTAATTCCTACTTTCCATGTTAGCCAGAGCATCAACCAAAAGTGTATCAGGGCAGCTTCATCTGCAGTTCTTTCTTATGGCATGGAGCATAATTGCCACACTCATAGTGAGTCCAGGAAGAAGAGACATGACATATCAAAGTCCAATGGCCATAAAAAAATCTTATCCCTGGTACAGGCTCCAGTTCCTCAGCTTGGCACCAAAGCAGGTGCTGAAAGCAGACCAATAATTCTATAACCAAGTCATGCCTGTATCCTTCTGGTGACTTATGGCATTAGAGATGAGGTTTGTGCAGGGTTTCTTTGGAGAATTCAAGTATGCTCTTGCTCAGTCAGCCATTTGGTTTGTAGTGGTGAATGAATGGTAGATATGCAACTATTTTTCTTCTCTTCTTGAGATGTGAGCATGCCTATGGGAGGAGACAGGGCTATCAGTTATTCAGGTAAGATATCAGTCTGCCAGTCTGCCAGGAGTAAAGGAGAAGAAGTGCTAGATATGGATAGAAAAATGGGAAAAAACAAACCCCAACCAACTTTCATCTTCATGATTAAAACTTTAGAAAAGCTGACCCTGTGGTAAGTGTGTACTGATGAAGACACTCCTAGGAACTAGGAGAAAGGGTGTTGTCCTGGTCTTCTCTCTGACAGCATTACAGCTTAGCCTGAGGTTTTAAAACCTATGGACAACAGATATCGTTTGAGAGCTAACTTCTAAGTTGAACTTCGGAACTTGCCCAACTTCTATTAGGAATTAATCTAATACAAAGCTCTAGGCTGTGAGAACAAGCAAGTGCAGTGTTTCTATTTTTCTCATGATCAAGAAGAGTTTAGCCTTATAATCTTATTTAAAGTGTCACCCTTGACTGACCATGTGCTTAGCAGGACCATCTCAATGTAGTTTCCAAATCAAATGGCACCCAAAAAATTTACTGCATTGCTTGTCTCTCATGACTAATAGTCTATGCTCTTCAAATGCAAGACATGATCAGGGAAATCAAAAGCACTACCAGAAAAAAGAAGACAATGAGAAACTTTCTGTAAAAGTAATATATTTAAATGTAATTCCCAAAGCAGTCCTTACAAGATAAGCACCATAGCTTCATAACCAGCAAATGAAGAAAATCAAGGCAGTGGAATCCAGTTTTGTAAAGACCTAATTAGGACAGTCGGTAGGGTTGTTTGTCTCGCCTCTGGGATTTTTGAGTGCTTTCTGCATTTATAAAAAGGCCCATAATGAATATGAAATAATGAAGAAGAAGAAATGTTTTCTTAGGAGAATGATTCATGGTTTTTTAATAGTGAAACTCCTTAAGCTGCTCAATACCAGAACCTAGTAAGACATGTCAGGAGGTTTACCCTATATTCAGTATCTCTGTATGTCCTTGATAGATGATGATTTGCTCCTGACTATGCTGAAAAAATGGGCAATATATGAAGTGGGATTTGGGTTTTAGGTGGGATTATTCCTTTTCTTTTATGTTCAACTCCTCTGTATTAATAGACTTATGATATTTATCTTTTTTAGTCATTCCTTTTGTAAATTTCACATCCAGTAAATTTTCAACGTGGGCTAGTTCTTCCATCGGAAAAACTGATTACTTTTCCTCATAGTAGGAAGAGAAACAATTTCATAGGAATAGTGGCAGGTTATCCTGGATGATGGAAAGGGTTAGGCATTTGTTACAATAAGTCTAAGCATGCTTTGTAGTTATAACTTGCTTCTATATGGATATGTTGTGTAGTACTTTGAAAACTTCTAAGGAGTTGAAAATGAAGAATACAAGGGCAGAGTTTGAAATCTATTGCAAAGTGTCTTTACAACCTTTACGGTATTATTGCCTCAGAACGTGTGAAAGGTGCAGAATGTACATGAGCCAGGCAGAACTACAAAACTCTCAAAAGGTACACCCTGAGGCATGTAACTCCAACACCACCTGACACAAAGTAAGTGTAAAAACAGCTAGTTTACAGCAGGCCTTATTAACTACATGTAAAGATTTCAAGAGCTACTGTGTGCAAATAAAAACCCTATGATTAGATTACTTGAAAATGCATTTTTAAAAAGGTCTATATATTTACAAAAACAAATCTGGAGGAATTACTCTACCAGGGATGCCTAATTGAAATTGCAGGAGGCTTAAAATTGTAGCTTTCCATTTCTCTTTCCATTTATCTTGGGAAAATCAGTGATTACACTTGTGTCACTGTCAGTAGTGCTAACAAAGCTTTCAAAATTCATGAGTCAGCCCAAAAGAATTTTTATCATTCACCTAAAAATCATTAGGTTAAATAAAGGTGGGTGGCTCATCCATTCTTTTCCATCTCTCCCTCTGTAAAGTGCCTGCCTCGTTTGTTTTCAGGAACTCTTTTCTTAACTCTGGAGACCAGAAAGTTGTGCATATTTCAAATGGAAGCTAGGAACTCTCTTTGCACCCCATTAAGCTTCAGGCACAGGAATCGGGGGGAAAACACTGTATACTGTAGCTTTTGTAATTAAAACAGTTTCTATTTTAATTTTGATATGAGAAGAGACTGAAAATCTCATGACTGTGAGTGTTCAGTTTGGTATCGTGAATAAAACCCCTTTAGCCCAACACTCCTTTTCCCCTTCTAAAAGAGAGCATCAGGATAGTACCTGAATTTTAGAAAGTCCTTCTGAAGTCACAGAGGAATATGTTCTACTTATAGTCAGAACATCTGTAGTTACTCTCACTCATTTTTCAGTTTTGATATTGAGAGAGGGAATTATGACTTTGTGAACACTGCTCCATCTCTGTACTTTTCTCTTATCCACTTTTTCATAAACATATTCAAGAAGAGTAAGTGAATTCAGTTCAGCCTAGGCATCACAGAAATTGTGACTGAAATATTTAGCCAAATGATCTAAGACCTAAAAGCCTCCTCTGTTAGCTAGTAAAAAGAATTCCAAAGGTCTGGAATGAGATATATTGGAGAAGACTATATTTAAATAAGTGTGTACTATCATTAGTAGTTAAAGAAATGTTTCTATCCTTTATCTTGATTTTAAAAAAAAAAAAATTGCAGAGGGAGCATCTGGGGCTTCTATTCTTGCTAATTTTTATTATTCACCTGTAGACAGTAGTGTACGTCATTAAATGGACTTTGTTAGGAGCTTTCATTCATCATAAATTTGCTGTTGAATGGGGCAACTTATTTAGTTCCAGCAGACACAGATAAGACTAGGGTACTCAATGCCCTGGCTTTTGTTAACAGAACTTGCTCCAGGGAAAGGAGTAGAAAAGCTTCCAGCAATAGAACGGAACTGAGTCAGGTGCCTCTCGCATAATCCCTATGGGACACTCTGAGAGTGCTGAGAAGTCTGGTTACTGACATCATGAGGCTGCTCTCAACTATTTTTGAAAAATTGTTGAGATCAGGGAATGTCCCAATGACCAAAGGCAGATGTTCACCCCAAATTCATAAAAAGGCTCAAAATGTAATCAAAGAAAATTCTGTCTAGTCATCACCACCTCAAACCCTGGAGAAATCATCTAGCAAGTCCTCTTGGAAGCCATTTCTGGATTCATGAAGAAGAGGAAGGTGATTGGGAATATCTAGCAGTAATTGAAGCAGATGAACCATACCTGACCATCCTGATGGCTACCTTGTATGGCTCTCAGCATCCTGGGCTGTACTCATCAGAGGATATCAAGGGTATCACTGAAAATTATTATTTACTTGACACCTGTTAGACAACACAGAATGCTGTATCTATGTTTGAATGCAAGAAATTTATGGATAAAGTGAAGTAACAAAACAGGTTGTCCACTGAGGCTGTGAGATCTCCCCATTTAGAAGTTCATGAGGAATGGACTGGAGAAAATGCTAAGCAACCTGGTGTGACTTCCCAGCTGACCCTACTTTGAGCAAAAGATTGGAATCTCTGACTCTCTGAAGTTCCTTCCAATCATAATCACTTTATGGTTGCTGTTAAATTTACTTTCTAACCAACATTAAACACAATTTCCTAGGTCAATGGCTTGTTTGGCTTGAGAAAAAGTGTACAGACTGAATATATCAAAGAAAATTTAAATCTAGTGAACAGTTTAAATCTTGATCCCTCAAAATTCAAACACATCATGTAAAAAAGACAGTTTTCTAATCTTCATATTAAAAATTTGGGTTTGCATCAACCATTCAAATATTTTGTCCAAAATTAAAATAAAACTTTTATGTGTCTCAAAGCAAGTCAGTTTTACCAGCTTTATGAAAATTAAAAGTATTTTTTGTTTGCTAGTGAACTGAAAAAAACATTAATTTACACATATTTGCTGAAGAAACATTTGTTTGGGGGTGTAATTTGGTTTATGTCTTCATTGTTCCAAGAGATTGCAATGTGATTTATTTTCTGCATTGAAGGGAAGTGATATGGTACTGAAAATTGTGTAAATTAGAAGGGGGAGCCAAAGTGGCACCGAAATACCCTTTTTCTTCTTCCTCTTCTGTTACCATGATAGGTTTGTGTGTGTGTATGTGTGTGTGCCTGTTTAAACAAGCAAAAGTGTTTTCTTATTTCTTCCTCTGTCTTTTTTTAGCATGCTATCTGAGGTGTGACAATACCTGCACTTTGAAAAATCAAATGCAGATGATTTACTTTGAGCTCAAAGTATAACTCCAGTTCTTAGCTCTAGTAATATAATCAGGAAGTCTCCAGACTGATGTTCCACAGGACAGGAGGAATCTGGTCTCTTCATGTTAAACAAAAAATAATCCTAGAAGCAATTCACTGCCAAGAAGCAGGTCTCAAGAAAAAACGGTCCAAACAGTTAATATACAAGCTAGGATTTGAGACTGATGGATGGCAGGAAAAGCAGGGCAGAAATCTGAAATTCTCTTTCTTTTCTGGAAAAAAAAAGTAGCAGAAAAGGAAGTGTGCCAAGGTGGACAAAGGAATGTAGTCTAACATCTGGTTTGTCCAAATATCTAGAAAATTTCAATCAGAGTCATATTCAGGATGTGTGCCGCTCTCCCAAAGCAGCTAATTTTTCCAGGAAAACAAGCACAAAGAAATCGTCAGTGGGACAATTTTATACTCTAATACAGGAAGTACACAGTGAGACCTTTGCACACATTGCCCTAAAAAATATCAGTCAAGAGACAAAAATGATGATCACTTAAGAGCAATAGTGTTGATGCACCATCTGGAAAAGGAAATTTTGAAAAAAGGAGGAGAACAACCATGAAAACACAAAAAGTCTTCTTGCCACAATACTATAAACACAAACACAATGCTAGCAGAAAGTGTATTCCCTTTTAACTTCCATGAGGCTGATTCCTACTCCCAGAAAAATTACCCTTACCTCTAAGACACCTTACCTGAATCAAGGGCAAGAGACCTTGTTCACAAGTGAAAACTAGAGGAACAACCTCTACAGCAACATCAGCAAGAAACTTAAGTGCACATTCAAAGAACAAGTTAAAGCACTAATTGTGAAACTCATGAAGTGGCAACTTTGAGATGCAGATCAATCAAAAGCAGGATTGATACAAGGGCAGGTATAGATTCCTCTATCTTCATTCACTGGAGAGTATGTATATATTGCATTTTGCTGCAATTGTTTCGAAGCCCAGGACCCTTATGATCCATTGGCAGAAGCTACACTGTGTCAGCTGAAATGGAGTCTTTCTCTGCTGGTAGAATCTGCATCATGTTTCTCTTAGCAGAAATCTCTCCTTGTATAATCTGACAGGTTAGTCTGCAACTGTAATACCTTTAAAAAATTTTTAAAAAACAAACCATGTTTCTTTTTTGAGATAGCCACTCTCTATTTTCTGGAATATATAAGGGAATTATTAGAATGCTAGTAAGTTGTTTCATATTATCAGCATCTCAAAATACCTTTGCATAGATTGGTCCTTCACTGATTTCTTCTGACTTGTCTAGAAGGCCAAGTGTGTTTCCTGTCACTGGTAGTACTGCTGAAGGAAGAATTACAAGAAATTCAGGCCAGCTTTCTAAAACTGCATACAGCAAACACACACAGGTTATATGTTTAACCCCGTTACTCAGAACAGCAAGCAGGCAGGTAAGAGACTAAATAGCATTAAGAGACGGCAGCATCAGTTAACCTATTGCAGTGTTGGTGGGAGGTGGAGAGGCCGGGGAATCTGCGCTGTGGCAGCTAAACATACCTCCAATGTTGTCTGCTAGGCATGCAGAAATTTCAGATTAGAAGGTGTAGGGAGGTGTTCTTTATCAGGGTCCTCTTTTAGAGACACATGATTTATGAAGGAATGGCTGTTGAAAAAAACGGAGCACAGACAAACATGAAAAATAAGTACTCCTCGTATTTCTCCTCTCTGAATTCTTCTCTTGCATTACTTGGGAGTCATCACCAGCTTCCATATCTTCATACGGCAAAATCAGAAGCACAGTCAACTTGGCTTGATGTTAATGGATCACTTACTGAGAGCATCACAGGTAGCTGCAAGGAGTATATATTTTGACTCATAATTCAAATCTAACTTAGCTTTCATAGTGCCATAGTGATAATATTCTATGAAAGTTTAATAAGTTATAATGAGTAAATAAAATTTATGAAGCGTAAATATGGGATAGTTTTTTGTAACATTCGTATTTCCTATCTTACAGCAAATAAATGGCTATTCATTTGAAAGTGTCAGAGGTAACTAACAGGAGGCATTTATTTAAGCATCTTCTCATTTTGCTCATGTGCAAAGCAATGATGATTGGTATTTAGTATTTATGAGTCTAGGGATCTCTTACTGTGTTAATGTAGTTGTAGTTCTCATAAATTTGTATCTTTAACACTTAGAACATTTGTATGTTTTGGTGAACACAGTGGTAATGCAATGTGGAAGGCAGTACAATCCCATAGCTTTATCCTTGAATGAGTGCTGTGATTCTTGCGGGGCCTTCAGCAAACCAGCCCTCTTCCTCTGTGGTTGGTAGTCTCTGGTTTTAGAGTGATCCCTGGAAGAGAGGTGCCACACATTAGCTCTGCATTTCTCATTGTTTTGAAAATACCCTCAGAGGCCTCACTCCTCTCTTCACAGCACCTGGTTGAAAATTATGCTTCCCTTTTATCATACTCTGCCACTTTTTTATATGAGACACAACATGTGATAGGAGAGGATAACTGGCAAATAGGATATAGCTACTATCCACAGATTAGTTTGTGACTTTTACTTTTACTTTGGATCCAGGCATTATTGTGGTGATTTACACATAGGTATCTGTTTCTGCTTCCCAAGGACTCAAAAGCTATGATGGCTCTGTCTGCTATTCAGCTGTCCTGTAAAGACGTATATAAGGAAACTCTTTTCCCCCACTGGAAATATGTGAAAGTTGTTTCCATTCTTGAGTGCTGCATTCCACTCTGAAAGAGGAATGAGAGAAGGTAAGAATCTAAGTCAGCTTTTTATTTCATGTAAAGTCAATTCCATGAATGTTGTCCTTGCAATCTCCCAAGAGTGTACCTAAATGTTCAGGCTCCTCTTCAAAGGAGGCTAATGTTGCCAGGGAACTTTGAAATTGCTGATAAATGATTCTACATAAGGGTGAATCATTGATTTATTGCCTGCAGTGTTAGATTGAAATTTGTAAGAATGGAGTATCTATGGACTTTTATAGACTTTTATTTGTAGCCATAGTTTTCTGCTGGCCAATTCTGCTAAAAGAGAAAAGCTGATGATGTGAAGGGAAAAGGAAGAGATAATGTAACTTGGAAATTCTTTAGCATAGAGGGGCTGGAAAGTGGTGAGACATCATCAGTCACTTGACCTTCAAGTGAGCAATGGAGGTGTTTGTCACATAAAATAAAAGCTCTTTGGGAGAGTTCCAGAAGGGAGATGAGTGGGTCAATTTACTGCTTGGCTCCTGTCTATCTCAGCTATGTTTCTTCATTCTTCACAGATCCTAATAACATTAGCCAAGTTCAGACAGAGAGAAAAGTCTCTCTCTCTTGTCTGAAATTGCATATCTAATTCAGTGCCACCCCATTAGATCTGAATTCTGCCTTGGTGATAGCCATTTTATAATCCCCTAATCAAAAACGAGACAAAACCCCACAATAAGAACACAGTTATTTCCATTGAGCCAAAAAAGTTGTATTGTCATCATTTATCTTCATGGTTATGAGTCTTTTTAAGAAAGTTTTGTTTTTACACTTTTCTCTCTCTTTACTTTTTATTCTATATTGGTGCATGAAGAGAGGTAAAAGGACACTGTTTTGAAAAGAGGTAGTTTATAGGAAATTTTAATCTCATCTAATTAATACAAATATTTCCCCCCAAAAATGGGGCTTAGTTTTAAAGCATGAAAGATGATCAAAACATATTGCAAGTGTTTCTGAAACTGTACTGCTTACAATCAACATTGTAATCCACACATTTTGGTTTACACAATGCAGGTCAGTGTTTGCAAGATATTCACTGGGACTTATTCAAAAACAATTACTTAAATCCTGAAGACATGTACAATATTTTGCAAAATTAATACATTGTTGTCTTTTAACTCCATCTGCAACTAGTACCATGGAGCCACTTGCCCACCATGATCTCCTCCCTGTGGGGAGGAGAATTAAACTGTGGGCTGAGATAAAAACAGTCTAATAATTGAAAGAGTAAAATATAACAATATTACTACTACTACTACTACTACTACTAATAATAATAATAATAATAATAACAATAATAATAATAATAATAATAATAATAATAACAATAATAATTGCAAAGAAAAGGAGCAAGAGAGAGGCATTAAACCCAAGAAAAAGCAATTGATGCACAATGTAATTGCTCAGTGCTTACTGATCAATGCCTAGCCTGTCCCCCAGTAGAAATTGGCAGCTCCCAGCCAAGTCCCCCCAGTTTATAGACTGCGCACAACAATCTGTGGAATGGAAGATCCCTTTGGCCAGTTCAGGTCAGCTTCCTGGCTGTGTTCCCTCACAGTTTCTTGTCCAGCTCCTCCCTAGCAGAACCTGGGAAACTAAAAAGTCCTGGATTTACGATTAGCAACAACTGAAACATCAGTCTGTTATCAATGTTATTTTCATACTGATTCCAAAACACAGAACTCTACCAGCTATGAAGAAGAAAATTTGCTCTATACCACAAGAAACCAGGACATACATGAAGGAATTTTACCAGCCGCAAGCAATTTATAAACAGAAATATGGACAATATCCATCAAATCAGTTATTATCTCTCATACACTCCTAATAACAGTGATGATAATATGATAATATGTTTTCAAGTGTGTTCATGTTTTGGAAGCAGATTCTTCTACCTTTAACTTTTTCTTCAATAAAGTTGTCTTTAGTAATGAGATTATTTGAAGGAGCTAAAAGCATTTCTGTGCTTTTAAGAGGAATATAAGGAAAATATTTTTAGAAAATGTATTTCCCAAGAATAGAACATAAAAAGCATAGACAAGGTAAGGATTCTGAATTTATTTCCATTATTATATGACTAAGTGAATGTACCTTACTTTAAAACAAATAGAAGTATAGAATGGAACATCACTAATGCCTGTCCTCATAAATTAATTCCTCTCCTGACCACTAAACCATGTCAGTGTACATTCTGAGTTCACAAACACTTTTCCCACAGGTGGTTTCTGGTGTGGTGTCTACAGAGATGGTTTACAATATCAGGACAAGCACCTTGTATTCATATCTGTCCAGAACAGGTATCCTTGTTATCTAGAATGCTGGGAAGTGTCCTTGGTTCCCATAAAACAGATTTCTCAACAAACTTGTTACAGAGGTAAGAATTTCTCAAGACAGTTATATAAATGCACATACAAGAACAAGAGTTTTGCTGAAGAAAGAACAAAATAAAGACAAAAGGAAGCTGAACCATGTAATTAAAAAATAATCTTTTAGCGACAGATTATTCTTACTTTTTCTTGATGTAACATCACACTAAGTGCCAACAAATGCTGCAAAAATACTATGTGTTCCTGGTCTCCTACTGAGATTATCTATTCTGGTTTCATGTCATACTTTCAAAAAAAGCTTAATAAACCTTAGAAAAGCATTGCATTTCAGTTGCAGCTTTCCAATAATGGGTATCTGGTGTTACCTATTCAGCAATATACAGCTTGTCCAGCCTAAAAGCTCTGCAGTGTGATTTAAACACACGCCAAGATCCTGAGCAAGCTTAACAGGTATGCTCTGGTTACCTTGCAGCACAAAGGAAGCACAATACTTGCCTACTCAGTAGTTTTGCCAGTCCCTTTCTAAATACCTTCTGTTATCAGATCATGGTAGATGTGAGTTTAATTCAAAAGGAGGAGCTGAGTAGCCGCTACCACCTAATGGGCCAGTGAAGAGTTCTTGCATTTCTGATTGCAAAACTAGGTGGAGATAAAGGCTTTGGCATCCTAGGGAGCATGCACATTGGTTCTGTTGAGCAGGAATGAGCTCTATCTGCTGCTCTTCAGCATCTTGGATGTACCAGCATGCTCTGTTGTGGGACCACAAAGAATCTGACACCTGCTGGGGAATGCCAGTGTCCATTTTTCTCTACAGAAACACCCATGTGCCATATGCCAGGGGGCTGGGGGTACCAGCCTGGACCAGTGGGTTCTATGGCTCTGGCTGGACTGTCAAATTCATAGAAATCATAAAGGAAAGCAGTGAGCTGGTAGCAACATCATGGGAAGAGCAAAGCCCCAGGACACTAAGCAAAAGTTATGTTCATATCTAGTTTATAATTTATCTTGCTTATTTCCGTGTGATATCAAAGGCAAAAAGGTGTTATCCAGATAGTTTAATAGATAATTAAAAGTGTACCAAAACCTGATACATTATCAAGAAAATTGCCTTTCTACTCATTATTTTTGCATCCTTTGTTATCTTCTTCCATGCAGTGCTGGAACATTTATTTCCACTGAGAAATGCAATTTTACTATAATCGAAATAATGTGCTCGTCCACTTTGGTGCTCAAAGCAATCGGGAAGAAAGTCTAAAACTTTATTATTTCCTTGATTCATTTGAATAGAGTCAAAAGGCATTATTTTAATGAAGTGGAAATATGCTTTCTGAGTTGCGGTTTTATTTGAATATTGTAGGGAAATGCATGGATTAAGTAGGTATGCTGGATTAAATGTTAAGTGCATTACCATTTTTTACATAAGGAAATAGAGAGTTACTTGAAAGACTTGACAGGACCATTTTCTATTGTTTAAGGCACTCAAAATCAAAACACTTCACAAAGTCATGTTGATACCACCAAGAATTCTTTTCAGAAAATTTACAGTGATGTTGTAATGTTTCATTTTTAAATTTCTGCATTGAGGCATTTGACAGTCTTAATTCAGAATTCATGCATCTGAATATTATTTTTGTATCCCTAATTATACAGTAGTATTTCTTAAACTGCGCTAAAACATCCAAAGTGAGTGAACATTTTGTTTAGTTATGAGTTTTCTCAGGTTCTGTTCAGAATGAAAAACCCACTCATACTAGCATAATTTTTTAATATATTTGTACCCTATTCTGTTCTATTTTCTGTCTCACTGAATAAAAATAACTGATATTATTGAAACTAAAATAATTCATCATCAGTAAATTAGGTATTTTAATTAAAATAAACATCCCATTTCAGTTTTCAGAAAGTCTTTCTCTTTGCAAGAAGGTTTTTGTTTTAGTGTTTTGTGTTTTTAATTTTTATCTGTGATCATAACCTCTTCTTTAGTTTCTATAGCCAGATTTTCTGTGGAAAGCAGTTTCAGTTTTTTGACCAGCAGTCATAACTGCTGGTAGTATATGGATATGTGCTTTGCAGATATATAAAAATAGTATTTTTCATATGTTACCATTTTATTGTTTTGTCCCAAATAACATGTTGCCATGTCAACATCCTGTCAGATCTAATGGCAACAACTGGGTGCAGCATAACACACAACGCATGAGGACAAGGTGTAGAAGAAGAGGTTAAAATCTACGTTATTCTGTTTTAAGGAAGCTACCCACTCACTGTTATTTCCAGTAACAAATGTCAGAAGTGCTTACCACCCAGTCAGCTCAGAGATTGGTGGGTGTTCCTTATTCTCTGTGACTGAAACTAATTTGGGACCATTGTCTGTTTTCAGAGTCCTCCTTTTGTTCCAGAGGGGCGACAAAAAATGCCTGCGTTCAGTGGGTGCCTCTGTTTCTGGAGTGTAGGTGGTGGGACCAGGCTGTGCTGGGGCAATTGTCCATGCCCTCAAGGAAGTCTGCTGGAGCTGCACAAAACACCTTGAGAGTGACTTGGGAAGAAATCTTTCAGGAATAACTTCAAAAATTACTTGCCTTCCTTCCTTTTATATAGAAAGATCATGCTTCCTCAGATTTCTTTCCTAGCACTGAAAACTAAAGCAAACTTGCTTTGTAACTTAACACATCCTAACCTCTCAAACCTCTGTTAAAGTCACAAATTTCCTGCATTCCATGACCTCACCTGAAATATTTTCCACAATTTGTCTTGCTTTCGGGGTACATTTAAATAATTGCCTAGTCAGAGTAACCTATTCTAATCTTGTTTCAGTATTATTTCAGCCCATATAATTCATTCAAAGGAAAAGAGCTCTCTCATCCCTAGTTCCTAGGAAACCTTTTCTGGTAATTCATATTGACAGCAGTGAGTTGTGACATTTATCGGTGAGGTGAAGCTGACCAGCTGCAGGGCTCCTGACTGATTTACTCAGCCAACAAGCTGCTCATGATTCCAGCCAAGTATTGACTTTTCTTTCCCTTCCCTCCCCTCTAGCTGGAAAGAAAGTACGGAGGCATTCTTTATCACTACATTTTTATTTTTACCAGTCATACTGAAAGCTAAAAAAATGGACCATTGACTATATCTTCCCTCTAAAATTTACTTTCTTAATGCAAAAGGATCTTAAATATGTTTCAAGGAAAGAAAATCAGCATTGAATCTAAAGTAGTTGAAATATAAAATAAACAAGCAGATTTTATCTAATGTTATTGGGACCACTTACTTAAGAGCAATAAGCTTCAATCTCATAAACAACCTGCCTGAAACCAAATGACCTTTGTGATGAAAAAACTCTAACAATTCAAACTTAGCTCATTTTCATTCTTCAAGCCCAAAAGCACAAAACATGTTTCAAGTACTCTTGGATTGTTTATTTTTAAAGCTTAGATACCAATTGAAGTCAAGGATAGAGAACTTCCTGTATTTCTCTAGTTTCTCTCACTTTCCAAGTCCCTTCATTTTGGACTAACATGCCTGAGCCACAATCAAACTTAAGGGAAGCATGAGTATTTCTAGAACTGACATTTTCAAGCACCAGTGAATTACTGAATCACTCATTCTTGGCACTGATGCGTTATATCCATAATTGTTCTGCTTGAGGAGGTGACATTTCCAGAAATGGCAGTTCAGCATGGCAGAGGACACAACACTGCTGGGAAGATAAGTGAAAGGTGACAAGACCATGCAGCTGCCAAGGAACAGGCGCTCTTTGGTACATTGGCACTAGATGTAACCAAGTTAAAGTGTTGTAATCCTGGTGGAGATTCAAATCAACCTACTCTGTTAATGCTCTCATCTGATTTCTGCAATATTCACTGCACAGAATTAACACAAAGGCCATTACTGTAGCCTTTAAACCTGCTGAAAGGCATCAAGAGTGACTGCTGAGAAGTGCACAAAGGACAGGTAGGGAAAAGAGGTGAGAAAAAGGGGAGGGCAAAGTGGCTCAGAAAAAAACAGTCAGAAGGGGGTTTCTGATGGATCAGGAAAATAAGTTGTCGCCATTATGGTAAGAACTGTGGGACAGATAAAATGCCCACTGGCAGAAATACTCTCATTTTGTGATGACTGAAGTTGAAATATAATTTACTGAAACTTCAATGTTTGTGCTTAAACTATTAAACCAAAACTAAAACTGTTGCACTAGGGATCACCACACTCAAAGTAATCCAAAAAGTTAATCCATAGATGTCAAGCAAGTGCAACTACATATATTGCACATACCATCCTGATTGTTATATAAACCCATAAAAACTAAAATATAAATGCACTTACATTCAGCCATTCTTTCCTGTATGAAGAGATTATGTATTATGATGCTCATACATACAATGCAGGTATGTTTGAAGAATGTGTGTATTTTTAGAGTTGGACTTGGGAAAAGAGTACATTTTCAATCTGTGCTTAGATCAAGTCCTTTAACAAGAAAATATATTAAGTTGCCTGTTTGAAGTGCTGTGGCTTCTTCAAATGTAGCTGTGAAAAACACCTTTTGTCATTCCTCCCCAGTGCATTATGTTGTGACAAGGCAGTCATATTACATAACGTGATGGGGCTGATACCAGATAGCATGTAAAAGATTTGCTCTCCTTCCCTTTTAGTACAAGTATCCTGAGCTGTGAGTGGCTGGACTTTGGAGGGTCTTTTATTTCTCTTTAAAGAGAAGGAACAAAGGAACGCTGTTTGAAAGTCCTTTCATAAGAGCTGTCATTAGAAATTTGCTAATATTTTCTTTACATCTATTAGCTGAAAAGCATCTTCAGCTTTAAAACACGCACATTGTTACTGGCTCCGTCTTTCCTCTGTCTCATCAAGAGCAGATTTTTATTAGGGCCTATGAAACAGTCTTTGAGAAACTTAAGCATGTAATCCTGTATGGCTCATGGCATCACATGGCGAGGTGCATACTGCCCTGTCAGTGACCCACTGGCTTGACCCATTTCCTATTCAGTGCTGAGAGCAGCAGGAGAGAAGGAGGAAGGAGGGCACTGAGAAGTCAGTAGGAGAAGGAGGGACCAGCAGGGACGTAGGAGGTTGAAAAGCAGGAGTTCTTTCCCTCTCCCACAATGTATTTTTGAAACTGTTGCTGTTTTGGACTCCCTGAATCCTGTGTGTTGAGGAAGTTGCATGTTTTCAGAAGTATACCAGGGAATTATTTCCTTTGCTTTAAATTAAACCACCACAATTTAATCCAAAAATGGTACAATCCAACTGCTCTTAATACAGTTATCCCAGAGATAGCATTGGTCCATCAGTGTAATTGCTGTAGGTTAAGTGGCCTCAGAAACCAGGTTAACTGGAGATTTTCTGTCTAACAAACACTCTTTTGCAAAGAAGACTTTGAAAAAGTAAACAAACTAGTCTTTCAGTTAAAGACTTCTAACCAATAAACCCAAAACCTCTGTCTTTTTGAAATGTAAATCTTCACTGCATTTTACTGACCTGGCTGAAACCATTTTCATGCTAAAAATTCAGCAGAAGCAGCTGGGAGGATACTGTAGAAGAAAATAGAAGGCAATGAAAATTAAAAAATATAAGGCAAAAATTCAGAAAACTTTACAGTCATATCATGTTTATACTTAATAAATATATAAACAGTGTTCATTTGATGAATGAGATTGTACAGTAGAGTGGTGGTATTTGCAAAACTCTCTCTGGAACTTAACCATCCAGAATCCAAACCATGACAATGTCCTTGATTACATTTTAATACCATCAGTGACACCCATTTTTAGTCACAGACTTCAACATGAGCAAATAATAAAAACATAGATTTTAAAAAGTACTCATGAGAGGGAAAATGAAATAACTCCAAACATTCAACTTAATGTCAAATATGTCATGTCAGTGTGTCAATGTCCTAACAGGATTGTTTCTAAAATGAGATATTGTGAACTGACAAGTTAATAGATATGTGCTTTCATTATTGCCTTTTCCACAACTCTAGAAAGTGAGGTCATTTTTAGTTTTGCTATCACCAAAACCCATGAGACAGACTACTGGAGGGTATCAAGGCCCTAAAATACACTGTTGTAGGAAGGGTGGGATTATTTTCCTGAATCAATCCAAGATCTCTTCCAGAGCTATGTCCTCTTCCTGATAAAACTCAAGAGTTTATGACTCACAAAACTGTTAAGAGACATCCCGGTCTGCGTTTCCAAGTGTTTCAGTGAGACAATGTTTATAAATTCTAATTGCTCTAGGGAAGAGGTCTTTATAACATGCTTTTAAAATGTGGTTATTACAATTATTAGAGAGATACCTTTGCCTGAATTATGGTGCAAACAAGACCACATGCCGAAGTCAATAGTATGGATTTTATTTAACAGTTAAGGTGAGGTAGAGAGAGATGGAAATAGAAAAAAGAGAGCAGGAAGAGAAATAGAGCGGCAGAGAGACAGATTAAGAGAAAAGCTTCCACCACTCTTGGATTCAGATGGCATCTGTGGGTCCTTTTCTTTTGGTCTTCTCAGTGTCAGGGATCCCAGGGTCACTCAAAACTTCTCACTGTTTATACATTTTAGCAAACAAAGGAATCAATGCTCATTGGCTACATGGTTCTCTTATCCTGTTGGTTAAATTATTCCCTTGCTTGCAATGCTAATTGGTCCTACACTCATTCTTCCTTGTCTTTTGATTTGGGCCTCCCATGTCGAGTCAATGGGCTATTGCCTCCCTCTGCCAGAGCCAGCCAGAGCTGATTTCTCAGCACAGATTCTGAGTTGGCTTTCCTTGTGGGTACATTCTTCTCTACCAGCCTTGTTTAATTATCCTTTGTGGTGGTTTTACTTGGCCCAGTTTTTGCTAGTGGGTAGGTAGGGGCACAAAGATGGCTCCTGTGTGTCCTGTGCGAAGGTTCTGGACGTTTTTCACCCTGTCCAGCAGAGCCACTCTCTGTTGGCTCTGAAAATGATGGACATGCTGCTGGCCAAACCTGGGGCAAGTAGAGATGTTAGTTACGCCTCTGTGAAAACATATTTAAGAAGAAATCAAAACAATGGGTGCACGCACTTCTTTGTAGCCATAAGAGGAGGAGGAGGTAAAAATATGTGAGGGAAAACAACATGGAGACACCAAGGTCAGTGGAGAAGGTGGGGGAGGAGGTGCTCCAGGCGCC